>JBAFWW010026363.1:0-24242 GCA_036873685.1 Agapornis canus
TCCATGGGACTTACCAGAGCAGGCAGCCTCTCTGCAACATCCCTGATCCGTGCTCCGGGTAGGGAACACACCTCCCTTGAGACAGAGTCAGGCTGACAGATGGGTGCCTCCATCCCATGGATGGCTGCCTGGATCACAGCTTTATTTCAGACAAGGCTTTCCAGCATAATATCTCCTTTTTTTCTATTTTGAACTTTAAATAATGAGAGACCTAAACAGTTGCCAGAATATATAGTTATAAAGGAAACTGTTTTAATGGGATTTTTCAGGTCTTGTTCACTTAATTTGTACCACAAGTTGGATTCCTGCATCTCTTTCACCACAATTATAAACAAACAAACAAAAAAACCAAACAACCACCACCAATAATCACCACCATTGTAAACATTTAGGAATGGTTCATTTGCTTTTAACAGACTTTTAGATACTGAAGTTGCAAACTACTTATTTGAATGGAGAAATTACAACTCAGGTTTTGTTTGCTAAAAGACAAAAATTTTACAGCTTTGGATTACATTTCTTGATTGGATGGCCTATGTTATTAAGAGTGTGAAACAAATCATTAAAGACAAAAAGAGCATTTTGAAATTTGTCTTGCATTGGTTAGTTCCTAAGCAGGCATAATATATGCAAACATATATATGCTACTCCTTCATTCAGTGCCATCATCTGGAGTAGTACCATCACCTAAGTTTTATCATTATGCCTACTAATACTGCACACAGTATTCAGCTGATATAAAGTCACATTCTGTTGCAGCTTTACATCCATGGACATCTAACCGAGTGTGTTTCACATTCATTTGAATATTTCATATTTACTTTAAATTATTTACTTTCCATTTCAAGAAGTCATTCTGTTGGCTTTTGGGATTAAGTACAAGGATCACAATCAAGTCAGATGGCTACAGCTACACATCCGCATGTAGGCTCAGGATTTATACAGGGCTTAAAAAGAATAAAAAATTAATCTGTGTACATAATAAATAATATTTACAATTATATTAATCATGTTGCATAAAACTACTATAGGGAAGCATTTTATTGTGAAAGAATGATTCATTGAACAAAACCCTGTCTGGTCTACGCCTATGAAGACTTCCTCTACATATGTCTAAATTATGAAAGTAATGTGGAAGTACACATGAAATGGTTACCAACTTTTCATTTAAATTATTCAAATTGATGGTCTTAATGAATGTCTGCTAAATGGAGTCCTCTGAACATGACATTACATAAGATTAAGTACCATCTTTGCCATTAAATATAAACATTCATTTTGGCAACATTACACAAAGGCAATTAAAACTGCCTCAGAGGTGGAGATACAAAGCCTTGCCAAAGGCCTCACAGTATTTTTTTACTTCTTTAGAAGAACAAAACAGAAATGTAAGCACAGAAAGAAATGACTACAACTACCCCCCCAAAAAAAACCCAAACAAATACCTTAGTGTATGACAAATGCTCAGAACAATCCAGTTTCAACAATTCTGATTTGATTCTTCAGTGTGAATCAAATTTTCAAAAACTCAGCATTTCATTATGTCAGTAACTGCTTAAAAACCATCTACTTGGATCCATACATTGATGGATACCATGTGCATTTTGTCATACATTTGGATTTAATGCAATCAAAAACTATGCAAAGCACAGGTAGTGTTTCTTGGCTGTCAGAAACAGTTTTAAGATTTGCCTCGGCCACTGAGAACATGCTCAAGTGTTTGCTGTACAAGACAGAAAAAAACACAATTGTTGCCTTCAGATCTTGCAGTCTGGAAAACAAATGGGGAAAAAAAAGGAAAAAAGTAGAGGCTTTGTCCCCAGGGCAACAATGGTAGAGAAGTTCAAGCCAGTGCCCCTGCCCACTGTTTAGAATGACATTCTTCTTGACACATCTGAACAGAATTTGACTGCTGGAAGAGAAGTTACTTGTGTAAATACTAGAGAATCACGCTTTCTTGCAATCTTGGCTGTGCCTGGTGAGCATCTCTCTCTACCATCACTCCCCCCCATTCTCCACTTCCAGCACAGCCACCTATCCAGCTCCTGCTTTTTGTACTGAACACAGAGCAAAAAAGGACAAAGAAAAAAATCACCAAGAACTGGTATTTGGCAGCACAAGAAACAGTGTGCCAGTGTTATCATCAGGCTTTATTTTCTAACCTCTCACACAACAGCAGCATCTAGGGACCAACAAAGAATGGAACATCACTGATACACATAGCTCTGGGTCACAGAGCAGACTAACCCAGCTGACTGCCCCACACCAGTCCAGGAAGAAATCTGCAGAACCTCTCCTAGTGTTGCAACCATGTCCTGCCACATGGGAGAAAAGCAAGAAAATTGGCTCTTCAAAGACAGGAATGAAAACAAAAAAAACCCAAGTTATCAGTTTCTGGACTCTCAGTACTGTAACTTGTTATACACAATGTAATTCAGAGCACAGTGGGAAGTTCACACCATAGAACCACACAGTGCACCCCCTTCTTAAAAAGGAAAAAAAAAATAAAATAAAATATGAAAAAGAGGCTGGTTTGGTGTTCTTTTTCCACATCTTTAGAAACACGCACTGTTATTCTTCCCTCTCTCAAGCCCAAATTGATGAGACATCAAGCGGTGGGGGGTGGGGATGGGGACCAGGGCTAGTTTTTATCAGTCCTTTTTAATGATGTAAAGCAGTTGTTCTATACCTCAGAGCATTGTGGAATTAAACTGTGAGTTTACCACTGCCATAAAAATATGAGAAAACAACACCTTATGCTATTATTAGTACAGGTAACTCACTCTCAAGTATTCTGTGCAGTGGTTTACAAGTGATCAAAACCATGTTTGTGACTAGCCCAGAGCTGAGTGTTTTTCTTTCTGCACCACAGACAATTATCATATTCAGGAGCTGTTAAAACACAGCTTCAGCTTGTTTGTTTTTCAATATGCTGTGCATTATTTACATCTAAAATAAACCTACTTCAATAGCAGATAGCATAATATTTAATGAATGGACTTCCTTATATTAGCTATCTGCTTATATAGAAAAGGCAACAATCTAATTTTCAAATATAAAGAAACATAAGTCATTAGGAAAACTATTACTTATTCTTGTTTTGATAAAATGGATGGGCCTTCCACATAAGGAATAGATTTAAAAGTACCGCAAATATTGATGAAACAAAATTACGTATAGACCGTTGTCAAAAATAAGTTTATGCTCTTTTTTGCCCTTTTTTTTTTTCTTTCTCCTGACATTCACTGCTTATTTTCTTCATTTTAATAAAGAATTTAAAATTCCTGCTATAAATTTAACAAGACATAATGGATAAATAATGGGATGAAATAAGGAAACTAAGCATTTTAAATTGTCTTCAGCATGTCTCTGGGTTTTCTTATTCTTGCCATTGCAAATTTTTGAATACTAAAAATTTTTGATGGTTCATGTATTCTGAATATCAGATATGTAACCTATTCTTAGAACAACATCTATTTTGAGATAGACTTGCTTTGAAATTGATAGAGATTAAAATACAATTATTGAGCTAACACTTGAGCTAATACACCTCTATAGATGAGGTAGGTCATGCATTTATCTTGTTTGAACCCAATTATTCTATACACTGAACTGTCTCCTATTGATAAAATGACACAAAATTTAGATCCGACATTAGGTTTGTGTTTATGCTGAACAAAGTGTTGACAGTTCAGGGATGTTTTTGCTACTGTTGAGCAGCACTTAAGCAGAGTCAAAGCCTTTTTCTGCTCCCCACCCTACCAGTGAGGAGACTGGGCATGCACAAGAAACTGGGAGGGGATACAGCTAGGACAGTGAGTCCCAATTGACCAAGGGGATATTCCAGACCATATGGTGGGTGTCATGCTCATAAAGCTGAGAAAGAAGAAAGGAGAGGATATTTGGAGTGATGGCATTTATCCTCCCAAGTAACTATTATGTGTGATGGAGCCATGCTTTTCTGGGGATAGCTGAACACCTGCCTGGGATGATGATGGGAAGTGGTGAATGAATTCCTTGGTTTGCTTTGCTTGTGCATGCAGCTTTTGCTTTAGTTATTAATCTGTCTTAATATCAACCCATGAGTTTTCACACTTTCACCCTCTTAATTTTTTCCCCCACACTGCCATAGGGGGTATGAGTGAGCAGCTGTGTGGTTTGTAGTTGACAGTTGGGTTTAAAACACACCACCAAGTTAAAAAGAAACAAAATGAATGAAATAAGGATAAAGTAAAGCATAAAATAGCCTTTATCCCATTATCAGCCAGAGGTAGAGAACAGTCGATGGCAGAACTCAAAAAAACTGTTACAAAGACGCATCCTTGATTTCTCCAAGGCTATTACTGTAACCAGTATGGGATGTAGTCACTCTGTGTGTCCTTCACAAAAGCAAACAAATCCATTGGATTGAATAATTCATTTTAAATCAAGAATACATTTGCTATATAATGATCCATGACCCAGTTTAGGGTCTCACTTCCTGGGAGGTAGCTTTGCAGAAAAGGGCCTGATGGTATTAAGGTAGGCATGAGCCCATGGTATGCCTTGCTGTATTAAAAGGTGCCTAGAGTTATCAGGTTTCCGCTTTACTCAGCACTTCCTAGACTATGCAGAATCACAGAATGGTTTGGGTTGGAAATGACCTTAAAGATCATCTAGTTCCAACCCCCATGTCACAGGCAGAAACACCTTCCACTACACCAGATTGCTCAGGGCCCTCTTAACCTGGCCTTGAACACCAGGGTAGGGCAGCCATCTCTCTTGACAACCTGTTCCAGTGTCTCAACACCCTCATAGTAAAGACATTCTGTCTAATGTCTAATCTAAATCTCCCCCTTTTCAGTTCAAAATAGTTACTCCGTATCCTATCACTACATTTGCCGAAAAAGGGCTTGTCGTGGTTTAAGCCCTATCGGCAAGCCAGCCACACGGTTTCTCTCTCTGCCTCTCCTCTTGCCTTCCCCTCCCCAACCCCCACTCCCAGAGGGATGGGGAGGAGAATCAAAAGAATATAACTCCCACAGGTTGAGATAAGAATGTCCGGTAACTAAAGTATAACACAAAACACTACTGCTACCACCAATAACAATAATGATAAGGGAAATAACAAGGGGAGAGAATACAACTGCTCACCACCTGCTGACCGATACCCAGCCTGACCCAAGCACTTATCTAGCCCTTCCGGGTAACTGTCCCCAGTTTATATAGTGGGCATGATGTGCTATGGTATGAATACCTCTTTGGCTAGTTTGAGTCAGGTGTTTTGTCTCTACTTCCTCCCAGCTTCCCCTCCTCCCTGGCAGAGCATGATACTCAGAAACTCCTTGGTCAGAGTAAACATTACTGAGCAATAACTAAGAAACATCAGTGTTATTGATGCTGTTCCCAGGCTGAAAGTCAAAACCACAGCACTGCACCAGCTACTAAGAAGGAGGAAAATAACCACTACTGCTGAACCCAGGACATACTTCTAGCTTCTCAAGTATTCTTTTTAAGATATCCATATGATCTTTTCCCGAAGAGATTCATACATAAGTTTTGAGCACCTCTGATCTTCTTAAAGTAAGTATCTATATCATAAATTTATATCTACTAGTTGACCAGACAGTTTAGGTGCCCTGAAGCATAAAAGACAGTTTTATAAGAAATGTATCTCATGCACCTAAATTAATACAGCTGTACACACTTTAGGCTACTAAAGGGTCTCTGTAACTATTTAAACTGTAAAAGTAATTCTAAGAGTATAGAAAACTTAAAATATCATTAGTGAAACAAAGCTGCAAAAACTTAACTTAGAAGAAGTTGTCTACATTTTGGCAAGAATTCTAATTCCTTTAACTAACCAGCAAGTTGGAACAAGCAAAGATCCTCCCTTCAAGGAAAAGAGCAGTGGAACAAAACCGTCCAACTTTTGTCCAAAGCGACGCTTACCTTTTTCAGTTTCAGAAGCAGCTTACAAGGAAGACTTGTCCTTTAGAATTCCATGTAGATCATGTTTGAGCTTAAAAATTGTATTGAATGATTTGAATTTAAATTGTTAATAATGTGTTTACTAGCTAAGTTCTATCAGCAAATTAAATCAAATACCTTCTAAAAAAGTTTCTATTCATGATTCTTATTCAGAGGTTGCCTGATTAATATTCTCCTGGTGTTACTTGAACAAAAAGATACATCTGTTTTAATTTTTACATGACTACAATTATTTTCATTGTTGGTTGGGTTTTTTTTTCCATATTGACACTGTGTGGTAAAAGCATAAGTTTGGCTTTAAGCTATATTTAAATCATATGGCTTGCTTCAGGGGCCTCACAGATCTTTGGCTATTCAGAGCTCCATCAGCTCCAATTTCAAGATATCCCTTCAGGCATTCTGCATGAAAGACATCAGTCATTCCCACTACCACAACAGCCCACTAGTCAATCAGTCTGAAAATAGTTCTTGATGGAGAGCAATATATCTATTTTATGGTATTAGGCACCAAAATACTTCTTTGGTGAAGTGTGTGTTTAGCTCACTTATGGTAACTTCTTTTTTTTCTTCTTCCATGTGCTCCTTAGAGATGTGTCTCAGAAAACTTTTAAAAACTTTAATCACATTTTGTGTACTAGGGGGAAAATAACACAACTTACTAAAAAACCTTAGTCCTGAGAATACAGGTGAATTTCATAGCCTAAGGATTTATTAAAGCAAAGTAAAAGTGACCAGGTAGAAATTCTTCTCAAGATTCATGATGTCATGGGCTTATTGGACACTGAGAACGTTGTGCACTTATAGATAACAGTAATTGCAAAATCCAGATCTGAATTTAAGTTTCCTTAACATTTCTAGCCATGTGGATATGAGCTTCCATTTAATCCAATTACAGGAAGCAGAAAGAAGTTGTAAGTTTGCACAGTAAATGGCAAAGTTCATTAATCTTCATATTTAGACTCTGCTCACTGAAGTATGAAGGTCTGATTCTATATCACCTTGAGCATCGTGTTGAAAAAACTAGTGCAATGTCTTACCAAGGCACTACGTTGCATCCAGTTTGTAGCACTTAATTGATGACAGAAGCCTCTAGGAAAAGAGCTAACCTCAGCACCAATACATGAACTGACTTTGAACCAAGTCCTTTCTTTGTGGTTGCAGTTGTCTTTCTGAATATGTTAGTGGTTACTCAATAAACCACGTCCATGGAAATTTTTCAGGCATATCAGATCCTTCAGACAAAAGAATTTTTATTCTGCAGGTTTTGGTGGGTTTTGTTGTTGTTGTTGCTGCTGCTTGTTTGTTTTTTCATTTGCATATAAATATTGACAATCACTTCCTGCAAATCAAAGTGGGCTCCCACAGTTTTATAATTTATCACTGGTATTTAGTACCTATGTGTAGGTGAGGCCTATAGGTCTCATCCAGAATCCATTTGCATTGTGCTATGAAAGCATAGATTCTGGAACTTAGAGAGGTGATTGCCTAGCCTTTGGCAGAACTGTGAAGAACTGAAGTTTTGTCCTGGGTTTGGCTGCAATAGAGTTTGTTTGTTCACGGTAGCTGTCTTGGTGCTTTGTTTTGGATCTGGCACCAAAACAGTGGTGTTAACACAGGGATGTTTCAGCTATTGCTGAACAGTGTTTGTACACCCTTTCTGTTGCTCACACCACCTGTTCAGTGGGCAGGGTGGGCTTGCACAAGGAGTTGGTAGTGACACAGCTGGAACAGCTGACCCCAACTGATCAAAGAGATATTCCACATCATATAGCATCATGCTCAGCAATAAATACTGAGAGAAGAAAGAAGGAGGGACATTTGGGGTTATGTTGTTTGTCTTCCTGAGTAAAAGCTACACGTGACAGATCTTCACTTTCCTGGATATGGCTATACACCTGCCTGCCAATGGCAAGTAGCAAATAGATCCTCTATTTTGCTTTGTTGGTACACACAGCTTTTTCTTCCCCTGTTAAACTGTCCTTTTCTCAACCTATGTGTTTGCACACTTTCATCCTCCCAGTTCACACCCCCATGCTGCTGAGGGGGTGTGTGTGTGTAAGTAAGCAGCTGTGGTAAACTTGATCTCTCATGGTGGTAACCCACAATAAATGTGTTTTTTGTTGTCATTTGAATCTATTAGATGATACAACGACATGTGAATTTTATTCTTTTCAAACATGTTTTGCTGTTCTCCTACATGCAAAATATCTAATTCCTAGAACATTCCTTTTTATTTAAAGCAATCTTTCACTTCCTTTATTAAGCCACTTTATAAACTTCAAAATGCATGAAAATATATACTTCACTGTAAAAAGATAAAAAAATTGAGCATTACCTTATAAGGTAATAAAACACTATCATTTTTAATTTTACAGTATTAACAATATGCTCTTCATTAAATCTTAATTTAAAAAAGAGGGAAATTAAAACCATGGGTCTTTTTCACCTGTCCATAGGAAACAGTAAATTAGAGCAACAGACAGAAGGAAGTTATTAAAAAATATAGACTATTGATTAAATTTTAAAAATGAAAAGAAGACAAATCTAAAGTTAGCAAATGGAAGTTTATAGAGAAGCTCCTTTATGTAATTTGGCCAGCCAAATGCCAAACAAGCTAAACATTCTGACCACAGAGCAATGGATTTTCATCCAGGCCCTGAAGCGCCATAAAGCCCTGAAGCAAGTTTATCTATTTGGGTTTTTCTCTACTATTCCTTCTCTTCCTTGCTTTTATTTCTGCCATGACCATTATCTTTCTTTTGGGTTTTACAGACCACAGATGAAACTAACTCCTCCCTTAGAGACAGCTAGTCTGTTTTGTCTCACTTGGGAAATAAATCTGTTTCCACAATATTTATTTCATATATTACTACTCTTCATCTTCTTTAGAAGAGAAAGAAGAAGATTAATTAAGCCCAGTGGTACCAATACAATTTGTGTTTCAGTTGATATAGATACACCAGAGGAAGCTATTTGCACATACATGAAAAATGAAACACCTACATGGGAAAAAGAGATTGCAGCAGGCTGAATAGAAGTTATAAAAGCCCCAGTAAGAGGAATCACTATTTTTGAGATATCAGTTAAAGTCAGAAATGACAGGGAAATTATCATCTATTGATGCTATAACAATGTCAGGATTTAATTTAGTCTTCAGTATAAAGTCTTCGCAGAAACTTGTAATTCTTAAATATCTGCCAATAGTACTCATATAAATATGGTGGCATAGCTCCTATGTCAACATTTATTTTGGTTTTACAGTATCATACTTTTTCCAAGACCCAAATTGAACATTTGGTGCAAAATTATAAAATAATCCAAGATTAAGTTTTGAAGTATAGCAGAAAATAGCGTTATTTTTCAATGGAAGCTAAGTTTACCAGTGTTAATATAGAGTTACAACTGCTTTGCAAAGTCTTTTCTTCATACAGAAAATTTCTGACAATGCCACATATTAACCATCTAGTCCAACTGGATTCAAATGAGACTCCCTTACTATAGATTGCTTATTTAGCTTCCACCTGTAACATCAGGGAGTTTTGGGATATTCAAAGGGCTAAAGTTAATGTAATCTGTATGACTAACTTAAACAGCTTTGAAAAATCTATATTTCATGACTACGATTATAATCAAAGGCATTGAAGACAGCAGTTGTATAAAATAATAATGAATAATTACCATTCAAAGAAGTGAGACAGTGACCCTGAGTGTTTCTAGCACAAATACATAAACAAAACAAACACATAAACCAAAATTCCTGCCAATGATCTTACCTCTGTATTGTGTTGTTTCAGGTCCTTTTCACTAGAAAGTGAGATATTTGACATGTAAAAGATGAGAAAGGTGGAAGAGTAGGTAAACAGGGGTAACTCAGTGCATACAAGCATCAACATTTGGAAGCCATCGCTAACAGGTAAACAAAAAAAGCTGCTAGCAGCAGTGAGAGTCTTCATGTAAGAAATGCTTGTTTCTCACTCTTGTGAAGGGCTCTTTCTGTGACATTTAATTGCACAGTTAAAGTCATGAGTGTTTTCTGCACACAATATGCTGAGTAGAGTAAGTCAAGCAGCTCTGTTTTATAGCTTTATACTCCACAAACTCTGGGGTAAAAATTGTCTCAAGCTAAGTTCAATGGACTGTTCGTATCTGACAGATGCCCATAATGGACAGTAAATAAAAAGCCTTCTTTTACATATACCACAGCATAAATGGTGTGTACTGGGAAATATATGCACTCCTTGATGCACCCACATATGGATGTTGAAGGGGGCAGCAAATGTATTAGGTTTGTATAACAACATCACATTAACACCTCTGCTAAGACAAGATTCACTTGTGAGAAGATTAAGCTGTGACACTTGTGGTTCAGATGAGGACAATTCTCCAAATGCTTTCAGAAAGAATAAGCATTTAATTTATCCACCTCTATTTAACTGTATGTCCTTCTGGTGCCAGGAGTTTGCTGACATGACTGCAGCAGGTATGATACTGTGTACATAAGGACTAGAGCAGTAAGGATGTGAGTATAGACATGCAATTCACTTTGTAGATCTGAAGATTTTACTGCCTGTCATGTAATGTCATTGTAGCTTGCACACATGTACAAGCATCAGTAATTTTTAATTTATAAATTGTTTTTTTTAAAAAAAGTAACAACAGGGATGACAGTAGGAAAATGACTCAAAAGGCTGAACAGGGGGAAATAGGAAAATAGGATATAGGAACCAAATAGGAAATAGGAACCAAAAGAGCTAAGATATAAAAGTTAAAAAGTCCTACCTAAAAAAGTGGCAGCGATCTAATTTAACAGAAACACAGTTGTAGACCAGGAGATCTTTTGAACACCTCTATTTTATTTGATAAAACAGCTAGCAGTTTAGATTCTCATTTAAAGTCAGCAATTCAGCAATTTCTACAGCTCTTGCACGGACTCAAACACTGCCAAACCATGATTTTCCAACTAACAAAGTTTTAAAACCAGTGCATAAACCTTTAGCTGAATAAAACTTGATTTTGTTGACATACCTCTCAACTAGTGCCCATAAATTACAGTGATGAATATTAACCAGCTTTAGTGTTCTTTTCTGGGGAATGCTGACTTATAGTGGTGCTCTGCACATAAGATTGTTTTATTGGTATCTTTGACACTGCTTCATGTAAAAGGGGGTCAAAAGTGTCAAAAACTGCTGAAATACAAGCAGCGACTTCACAAAAAGTCATAAAGCCAATTTCCAAACTCAATTCTTTCTGGGCTTTCAGGTACATTAAATTTGCTACACCTTTAATTTTTAGTAGTTTCTGGTGGTTTTCACTGAATTTTGGTGTCCTTTTTGGGTTTTTTTATTTTTTTTTTTTTTTTTTCTCCAAGGGGGAGAGGGAGCGGGAACAACCAAACCTTCTTTGGTTTGGGCTGGGTTGTTTTAGAGAATATTTTGAAAGATGGTTTAAACCTTTTTCATGTAGTGTGGAAGCCCTTCTTCAGCTCTTGCAAAGTACATGGCAGGTTGTCTCCATTCTTAATTCCATGTTCTCTGGGAAATACCTCTTTGTAAAGATAAGCTACTTTCCATTTCCCAGTCTGAGAAACTTGATTAAAGGATTGTCTTTACACTTTATTCTCTTTGGTGTAAATCTTTGAATGTGGTTTAAGTAAACTGGTTTTGGGTATTTTTCTTTTTTGTTGTTTCACTGTTTGTTTGTTTGTTTGTTTGTTTTGCTAGGTTTTTGTGGGCTTGTTTTGTTTTGTTTTTGTTTTCAAATGTTAGAGCATTATCATTAGGATCATTCATATTCCTCAGAAAAAAACAGAAGAAAAGAGAACAGCTGACTACCTCTCCCCACTCCCCTTCATCCAACAGGATTGTCCATCAAACAATAAATATGTCATTAGTATATATGTACATCTCTTTTTATTCCTCATACTCTGTAGTTAAAATCTGTGTATAAACTTATTAGCTTATTGATCTCTAGTTCACTTGCAAGCTAAACTGCTCAGGATATACAGTGATGATTTAATGGGTCTTTCAGAATATATTTCAAAAAGAGCTTTGAGTACATCAGCAAGAATGAAATCTTCTGCTTCAAAATATATATGTACCTACTTCTTCTGTCTGAATCTTGGACAAAATCAGCACTGCAGATCTGTATTTTCTCTTGTAAGGAAATAAGTAACAGCACCCTGAGTGTTGTATTTTGTTGAATGGCTTCCTGAAAGGAAAGAGATTACCTGTCCACGACTGCTAGAAAGCCCTATCACTTTAAACATTAAACAAGATAATATTTTATAACAAATTTCCATAAAGAAATTCATTCTGTCCTATAGCCATTTCCCTCCAAAACATTTCTGTTACCCCAAGGATACTGACTGGGATGATTACTGCTAAATACATGATACATCCTGATTGCTTTTGAAGATAAAAAATTGAAAACAGTTGTGATGTTGTGTTCTTTGTACCTACTATTACATCTTAGTACATTAAAATTGCCAAAGTAATGCCAGATTTTAAAATTCTACATTACTTGAAGAATGTGCAAGTTTGAAGCAAATTCTCTGGCTTACTCTACATTCCTACCTTAGCATCTTCACAGTTGGGAAAAAAAAAATCACAGAGTTGTGAATCAAATCTGGAAAAACTACAGTGGTAAGCTGGTGATTTTCTCATTCAAGCTCTAAACGTAAGTTGAATGTCTATGAATTAACATTTTCTTCTCTCTCACTTTTGAATTGAAGGCACATTAATGTAGCGGGGTACAGTACAAAAGCAGACAACTCAAAAAGACCTGGGAGAAGAAGAATCTCACTTGGAGTCAACAAAACTACCACAGGCCATCTGCTCACTCCTCAATATTCAAAGCTTCTTTCTTCAGACAGGAGAGAAAGTCGTTGAGATATTCTCACGGATATGCTGCTTGTTGCAGCTCACACTTTGTGGAAGTTCTATCCAGCTCCATATTCATTGCATGCTTCAATACTATTTAAGAAGCAAAAACCCCAGTCTAACAAATCTTTTGCTGCAACCAAAGACAGCACAGTTGTGTAAGAACCTGTATCACTCAACCCCCCCCCCCCTCCCCCCAGAAAAAAAAATAAGGTTAATTATTGCTAGCAGAGAAAACACAAAGAAGTCAGGAAAGTGTGCGGTACAGTCCAGTACTCCATCATGTACTCCATGATGCAAGCACGGAGAGCCATAAGAAGTTAGCGGTGATAATTGTGCTATAACTCCATGATCAGTGGTGAGAACTGCTGGCCTATTCTCTACCCTATATGCGAATGTCCACCTTCCAAATCTTCATTCAGTAGTCTGGAAACACGCTTATCATCTCTGCTGATGTTGCACCATCAGTGAGACATGAAAGACATTAACCTGAGATTAACTAGAAAGGCCAGATGAAAGGCATATTCAGAGTGTTTTTTCATTTGAGCTTTTCATTGAAATTTCTCAATTCCTGCTGGCAGTATTTCCTGGCTCCATCTAAGCACCCTTGTGCTTTTTTGTTCCCTTTTCCTCAACCTGCTGAACACTGTTACAACATCCCCCACCAGGTTAACAGGGTGATCTAGTGGACTGGTTTTCTATTAATCTTGTCCTGTCCTGTAACACAATTTTCCCCAATATGAGAGCCAAACATAACTTTTTCAAGCTATTGTAGTGAACTAACTACATTATGTATGATATCATATTAGACACAGAATCCATACAGTCTTCCTGTCTCTCTGACCTTTTGAGATGCATTTTGGTGGAGTAGAGCTTTCAGAGAATGCACCTCTTAAGATTCCAGACTTGACCTGCATCTGTAGAAGCCAACATCTTTCTCATGGGTCATCTGATGATTTATTGAGATAATGTACTGGTCACACTTTTATTGCAGTGATTCTACATGCTGCACACATATGCATTTTAGGAATCAAAGTCAGAATAGATGAGTACTTTCAAAAGATGTTGTTATGATCAGATAAGAATTTTAAAGTGTGAGGAAATATTTGGGGCAGGAAATCTACTGGAAGACGTGCCTCCATAAAACAGAGAACTGCTCAAAATAAGCAGTAGTAAATTATCCTAGGATGGGTGGAGCTTGCACATAATTAAGATCTTGCAAACCTAACTTCAACAGTCCCTGAAGAAAATAATCACAGATTGCCTCAAAGCCTGAATTCAGTAGCAGGAGAATCTAAATATGCAAAGCCCTAGACTGCTTTGTTCAGTGCTGTTGCTGCAGGGCTCTTATCTATAATCTGGCAATTACAATATTTGTCTAGTGCTAAGAACAATTCCCTATACAGCACTCTGCAGTTAAGCCTCATGCAAACAAGCCCAAGCCACTAGGCCAAATTTTGTCTTCAGATATGCAATAATCCTACTGATACCTGTAAAACAAATTATTTCCAAGGGAAAAATTGAGAGATTTTACACAAGTTTGGATCCTAGCATCTATCAGCAGTAACAAGGGTAAGGTAGAGAAATAAATAAAGAAACCATGCTACTAATCCTGTATTAAAAATGCTAATACAGTGAAGGGGGAAATCACAGTACTTAGTTCAAATGTGTCAATATAGTTTTTGCACATCTCGGAGTTTTATAATAGAATCACATGTGAAACCAGCAAGATTTGTAGCTCTCCTTGGAAGGTCATTAGTCTGTAAATCAAGGAGAAAGTTGACCATTGCCCTAAAAATGTAAGGCACTTGGGTTTTTTTCCATCCAAACTGTAGACATATAATACTGATAATTTTGATTTTACTTCTGTTTTTATAGAGCATGGCTTATGTGAGAGAACATGAGAGGATGGAAATTTAAGAAAAAAAAAAAAGTTAGCAGAGTTAGAATAACTTATCATTATTTCGTTACCAAAGATAAATGCTTCTATGAAATGTACTTTTAATTTGAGGTTAACTTTTAAGTAAGAACAATCAGCATCTGCAGACAGTGAATCATAAAGCAAATTTTTTGATACAGCAGTTTTAAGACTAACAGAAAGGAAGGTGTTAACATGATGTTAACATATATTTCCCATAAAATATCTCATATTTTCCATTATAATGCAATTTTCTGAAAAAATTGCCATTTCTAAAGCTATATTAGTGATGGCCTTTAGAGATTTTCCTGTGATCCAGTAACTCAAATCTATACTGTGTTTTCTACTAGCAATTACCAAAAACATTTATTTAAAAGCAAAAGTTAATTTCAAATGGTTACAAAATTGTTTCAGATTTTGTCTTTTGCACAGCTTTACAACCAGCAAACTTACATATTGAGTGCTAAGCATTAACACATTCCCGAGTCATCTTCATTGGTATTTTAATACTAATTTAGAAGTCTGTCTTAGTCCTTATGTGCGAGATCTTGGACCATAAATCATCCTGGAATACTGTCAATTGAAAAGTATTGGAAGAGTGTTGTTTTTTTTTTTTTTTTCCCCAGTACCATTAATGGATTTCATGCATTCCTGGAAGACCATTAATTTTAGGAGTATTATATTTAAAACATTGTTATAATCACCATAAGGATTAGCAAATAAACAGTAAAAGACTTACTACTGAATTCTAGAAATATAAATCACTCTCAAGCATCCATTTTCTTTTTTTTTTTCTGCATGTGAATAACAAAACAGGTTCACTTTTATGGCTTGGTTAAAAAAGAGAAACAACAAAAAACATCAAATTGGTTTTCTTTGGAAAATCTGAATTTAAAAGGAAAATTTTGGACCATTCTTGTGTACAAACCACTCTAGGTAGTGTATTGTGTAGGAGAGAAGGAAAAAATATTAAAACCAAACCTATTAATCATCACTTAGTTCACCATACTCAAACTACTGCTCATTAAGTGCATCCATTTCAGTAAGCCACTGAAAAGCCATTGAGGCTAAAAAGCATTCAATCAGTACACCACAACGGTGCCCAAACCAAGATATAGTTGTGCCTCAGATAGTGCCACTGTCAAAGCTAAACACAGCCCAATGGGCTGGCAACTGCTGGCAATGTATGGTTTATGTCTGAGATGGAGTTAACTTCTCCATAGGAGCCCTCATAGTGCTGCTCTTTATTCATAGCTAGGATGCTGTTGATGATGCACAAGTGTTTTGCTGCTATTGAGCAGAGTTCCCACAACATTAAGGCCATCACTCCATCACCCCACTTCACCCCAAAGGCCACTAAGCTGGCCTTGGCAAAAGGCTGGGAGGGGATATAGCCAAGACCCCTGACCCAAACTGACCAAAGAAATGTTCCATACCGTATGACATCATGCTTTGCAACAAAAGCTAAGAGAAAGGAGGAAAGGGGAAGGGAGGTATTCATCATTAAGGTATTAGTTTTCCAGACCAATGGCTATGCAAACTGAGGCCCTACTTCACAGGCCTTGGCTGGACGTTGCCTGCTCACAGGAAGCAGAGAATAAATCCCTTTCTTTGCAGTCCTGTGCTTCCATGTGTGTTCTTTATTTTTTCCTGTATTAAGACTTTTTTTTCTTGACCCTAGAGTTCCTTGTAATCTTTCTCTTTCCCTCTCCACCTCTGTCCTGCTGAGAAGAACAGAGGTACTGGGGGGCTAGATATTCCATATAGGGCCACAGTGCTCCAATCTTTATTAAGAGCAAGCAGGGATGGGGTGGGTAGGAGAGAGATGGTGGGGAGTAACTTGGCCTTGAACACTGCCAGGGATGGAGCACTCACAGCTTCTCTGGCAACCCATTCCAGTGCCTCAACACCCTCACAGTGAAGAACTTCCTTAGATCTAGCCTGAACTTCCACTGTTTCAGTTTGAGCCCATTACCCATTGTCCTATCACTACTAAACTTAGTAAGGAATCCTGCTACAGCACCCTTGTAGGCCCCCTTGCTAAAAATTGTTATATGGTCACCACGCAGCCTTCTCTTCTCCAGGCTAAACAGCCCTAAGTTTTTATATTTGTTATTAAGACATTTATGTTCCAAAGCAATCACTATGAGACCCTACATCCCAGAAAGTGGCCTGCTGATGAGAAGAACTGGATACATCCTTTTTTATGTTTATTTTTCTTTGCTTACACACACAACCCTTGCTTTCCTTTATTGAACTGCCCTTGTCTTGATCTACAAGTTTTTTCATATTATTTTCTCCTCCTGTCCCACTGAGGTGGAGTAATAGAGCAGCTTGGGCACTTGATAACCAGCCAAGGTCAAACATACACAGGGAGTAACTGTGATCATATAATCAAGCATTCGTTTGGTTAAGAGCTTACAATACAGCTGCAAAGGATGATATGACTAGACTGGCATCCACGTACACATATATGTACTCATATATGTACTTTCTCATCAGCAATGTACTTTCTATATGGCTCACATTTCTGCAACCAAAATGCAACAAATAAATGCCATTACACTTTTAATCTTTCCCCAGCACACAAATTCAGGTTCATGATGAGAAGTGGGTATGTGAAACCAAATTTTCTGAAAAGTTGGACAAATGAACTTCTAGGCAATGAACAGATATTTCTGTTCATGCAGAAAATGAATTTACCACTACCTACTAATCTTTTCCTCATCCAGCTACACCGCTGTATTCAATAGTAAAGCTTGCCTTAATATCCTTCAAGAAATGCAAGACAAGATATTATTGTACTTAAAAAAAAATCATAAGGCTTTATTGCTTTTTGAGATGTGCTTCAGGATTTTATTTTTTTTAGCAAGACACCCTTTTCTTGATAGAACACTTTAAGATAAAGTTCAATAAACATGTGTTGAGCTGCTTGCATTAACTGTTTTGAAAACTGAAAACATGAAAATGTATAACATAAAAAGAAGCCACAAATACAATGTAACTGAAAGGATAAAGTTTTGTTTCTGTAGAGTTCCATGATAATATTAAATAGTTGACTAAAGTCTTTCAAAAATGGCCTTATCAGGGCACCAAAGAATTAAGGACAAACAGTATTCATCTCTTATTCAAGCAGCTACATAAAAGTATCGATTTTGTCTCTGACTGTCTTTAAATTCTGCAAAAAATTCTTGTCTCCTGCTAAAGTACACTCATACAGAAGACCCTCAGGTATCAGCAAAACAATTTAGACTTATGTTGTACTGTACACTTATGACAGGTGTGCAATAGAAATAACTTCTGAAATTACAGGAGAAAAAAACCAGTGATGAATGTTAACAACAATTACTAGATGGCAGATCAAACCCCAAAAGGGAGGGAATGTTATGCTAATTTAGTTTATTCTGAAAGAATTTTTTTAGTTTCCCAAAACTTACTCAGTTTTTCCACATTTAAACAGACAGCCTAATAAAACATACTGAGATATTACCTCTAGTATGTTTCACAGACACCTCCTTCATAATTCCCTTTCAGAAGAGGTAGTGCTTTATAATAAACAGACAAGCAAAATCTCTCTTTGCATGATTAAGATACTAAGTACATTTATTCAACTAGACACAATAAATAAAAACATTATACTCGTAATAAGAAGTGTCATAACACAACATCAAGCCCTGCCAAAATCAATGAAGATTTGCATATTAGTTTCCATGAGAAGAAAGTATCTACAATCAGTCTGATATGGCTACATATGTAAATTAGGACGTTCATCCTTCTTTCTTTGCATGCTAAGATCATTCCTCAAATTTGTTAGACACAGAAATAGTCATCTAAAGCCCATATTTTGTCGAGAGAGTCAAGGAAAGTGAAAACATATCTTCCACTTCATAAAAACAAGTTTGATATGCTTTGAACCAATTTCAAAACCACATTAATATGCCCATACCTTAATTATTTCAAAGGGACATTATCTTGAAGAAACTTTTATTGGAATTATTTAGAAAAATGCTCCTGAAATGTCCCAAATTAAAAGGTTATTGCCACAAGTATGTTATTTAGATGCAGCCTAAAATTCAGTTTCTCAAGTATTTACTTTTGGATACATATATTACTAAACATTGGTTCAGAAAGTCATAGAAAAGAAGAGAAAATGTGTGGTTACCTTGTTCCTTACTGCCAAATGGCCACTTTTCACTTTATGAGTCAAAGTAATTGCATGCATTTAAGCTCAGATGTCAATCTAGTCCTCAATACAGCTCCATTGTGAGAAACATGCAAGGAAGCAGTCTTAAGGTTTTCAGACACATTTGTGGATTTTAGTGGGGTTTTTTTTGCTCTATAAATATTTGAAGTTGAGAACCACATTCTGAGTAACTATCATAAATACAACAATAAATTATGCCTTTCTTCTCTTCTGAGAAACAGTCATAAGGAAAATTTAAAATTCTGGAGCCAAGACCAAGCAATTGTTTTCCTAAACATCACCAATTTAATGTTTCCCATGGCAAACTATCAAATAACTTTCTTCTCCCCTCACTGCTAAGAAGTAATAGCAAATAGGCAAGCTCTGAATGAAATGTGTCCTGAATGTGAATTGCTGTATGAAGTAAATCAGCCTAGACTGCAGATTTCATAAATGTACTATACATTTCTCTTCTAGCTACCTGATTTTATACTGACAGACATATTACATCCTGTACCATGACCAGTGAAGATCTATAGTTGCTCTGCTTTTATATGAGGTATTCCTCAAGCAGAGTGACAAGAACAAGAATGTTGAACAAAAATAAAGAGGTCACTACCATGAGGAGCATACACTGCTAAGTAAAAATAATTTAATGTTTGCAGATTTTGTTGTTGTTTCACTGTGTTGTTTCTTTATTTTTTTTTTGTGTGTTGCTTGGTTTGTTTTATTTTTTGTTTTTTTCCTTTTAAGAAAAAAAAATGCAAATTTTAAAAGAAAAATAAAATCGATGATGTACATTTATAACATATTTGTTTCTGGCTTCTAATACCTCTTTCCCTCCACAAATTATTTGAAAGACCATGGGATTGTTTTAAGATATTTAGGGATTTGTTGGCGTGCCTTTAAAAATTGTACTAATTTGTTTTTTGTTTTTTTGTTTTGGTTTTTTTTTACTTTCTGTGATGAACAAAAAAAGAGGTGCTTTCATACCATGCTTTTTTGCCATGAGCTCTGTTGTAATTGCAAACTTGAGTCCCATTAGGCAGACTACACTTGATCTCTTCTAAACTTAAAGAAAAAAAGGAACAGAGCCTCAGCCTCATAAATGTCCATGGTAAGGTTTTCTGACCATATTACTCATGTAAATTTTTTTGCAGAGATATGCCATGTAGGAGTTCATATTTGCTTTTCTGCTGGAGGACATACTTATATATTGCACTTATATATAAACATTACAAACACTAGTGGGGTAATTTCCTAGCAAAGTTGAGTTTCTTCATTTCCAGTCTTTAGTTTCCTAGATGACCTGATGCCAGGATTGATTATGGCAGAAAGAGCAATTCCCAAATATTATGTCCTCAGCACAACAGTTCAGGGTAAACTCTACACTAGCTGGTAACATTAACTGAAGCATGACCCATAGAAGAGTTATGCACATCATGCTGGAGCTATAATATGCAGTTGAAAGAGTTTCCTTGGAGTCTGACATATCAACTGATAGCACGTAGAAAGGATTGGCACTTTTAATGGTATCTGAAAAAGAAAATAAAGCTGGGATTACCTCTTCAACCATTACCACCTTCAAAGACAGAAGGGAATACAAAGAGAACATTCTACTGAGCAAATCAACGAACGTAAAAGAACATTTTATTGTAAAAGCAACCACAGAGTAAGTTTCCCTAGGCTAAAATTAGTTTTGTTAAATGTTTTTATGGTCACTATATTCTGGCATCAATCTCTAGTGAATATGCTCCTTAACATCATACTCTTCCTATTTTTTCTAAAAATGAAAATGAAGGGGTCTTGAATCTTTGGAAGCGGAAAAGCAAAAGTGCATGAAGCTTCCTTCTGTTCGTTTCAGTGCTCAGAAGATGAAAATCCACTTAAAATGAATACTTTGAGGAATGTATTTCTTTGTATAAACCCTTCTTCCAAGAAAACTACTCAAATTTTCTCTTTTCTTAAGGATCCTAGCAAACTACCAGCTATAGGACTGATACCATCAATCAGTTAAGCATGTGTGTGCCTAGGCATTAACAGCTGTTCTAAAGTGTTTTGAATCTATTTACACATAGGAAAATTCTCTAAGCTATGATAATTCAAAATTAGCCTCATTTACAGAGAAGTTCCGGAGTGTGAGCAGGATGAATGCACATTTTTAGCTAATTCCCTTGACACTGCTGTTTTAATCTGCATTTTGCTATTTACAGGAGTCCAGGAAGAAAAGTATTTAATTCCTGAGACTCAGAAACTGACAAATTCTATTTGGCTTCCTGAAGTTAAGAAATACTGTCAATGCACAACCAGTAATCTTTCCTCTTTAAAGAAACATTACATCTGTGTTACTAATACTGTCCTTTTCAATTGCTCTGAAAAGATTTATGCCTGCAGTCTTACTTTCCTGTTCTGATGACCTATACTGTATACTTGTAGCAAGTAAAAAAACCCATCAAGTTAAAAATGAGGTACCTTTGCTGTTTCTGCTAATGGATTCTTGATTATAAGAGGGAAAAAGCAACTCTGAACAATTTATGTAACAAAATGTATTTGTAGAATACCATATATCTACCCAATTCAATGACCAAAATGTTGTGGGGGGTTGTATCAAAGGCTTTAAAAAAGTCTAGGTACATTACATAGTAATTCTTCACTCATACACTGATACAGTCACTCCATCATAGCCTATTTATTAGCAGTAAACCACTATTTATTATCAGTAAAATAGAGATGCAGAATTGATTCCTGTTCCTAATAGAGTTGTATCACTCAGGTTTTATTAAAGACATGGTAATGTTGGAGATAGGGAAAATAAAAAAAGCTCAGCTGAAAGTGTTTCTGGCAACAGAAGTTTGCAAAAGGATAAACTGCACAAGACTGGGAAAGACTATAATCATTTTTGTAACATATCACACCTATTTTTTTAGAATTATCTTAGAGGAATACTAACACTGGATTTAAGATTACTTTGAATATGACAGAAAATTGCTGGAAAGTGACAATACATATGCCTAACAGCAGTTGCTGTAACCTTCTCTCCACTTCACCTGCCTACTTTTACATTCTGGATTTCTTTCTAGAATCCTTCCTGGGCTTAGGTATAAATGAACATACATTTTCTATTAATTTCCTCTTTCTTCTTGTTCTCCTCCTGCTGCTGTTCATGAACTGCTTATCACAGGGCAATGTCATTGAGATACCTGCAATATATTAGTCACAGTAATATGTAGCTCACTTCAGCTTTTTGCATAATGCAATCTCTCTGCTTAATATGCCTTAAATATTATTTTTAATTAAAACATAAAAATCTTTTATTTAAGATTTTTGGATGCATGCATATCTACCAAAAAAAAAAAAAAAAAAAAAAAAAAATTTAAAAAGAAATTAAATAAACAAAAAAAAAAAAAAAAAAAAAAAATAAAAAAAAAAAAAAAAAAAAAAAAAAAAAAGATTTGCATGGCATTTATCTCATCCAGAAATCAGAGAAGCAATTCATTATACATGCAAACAAAATGAGCTTTAGCATAATAAATGAAATCACTTCATTAATAAAGTGCTGTGGCTGAGATTCCTCAGGCTCAGAAATCCTGATAGCCTAAGACTTCTGTTTTCTTTCAAGGACAGACTTCTGTGTACTTGTGTTCTTTGCAGGACTGTATCACATAAAGCATTTCATACAAAATGCATCTGTAACAATACAGGACATAACATGCAGGATGTCGTACAATATTAATACAGCCAGCTATACATTTGTTTAGCAGTAGGTTCATTAGTATTTGATCATTATGAGAATTTATTTTTCCAGATGATATTGTCAAGTAATTGAATTTGTAAAAATATTTCTTGGAGTGACCTACTCTGTCTTGTATACTCTGCTTTTAATACAGTTGCCATTCTCATCAGTGTGAAGCCTACTTGCAACATGTGTCGGAAACATCTTCTAAATAGTACTGAAGGCCATTTTTTGGTATTGGAAAAGTGAAGGAGTATATTTCCACGCTACAGTACATATCAGTTTTGAAATTTGTCCTAATTCTGTAGTATTTCTTAGTATAAGTTGCAATACTCCCAGCTTCACGAAATACAACTGTACTAAACATAAGCAGGGAGGAAATTACAGCAGATATATTTACCCCATAGGCATCTTGGGCCAGAGCCCTTTCAGAATCTTCGTAACTACTTTCCTCCTTCAGTGTTACTCTAACAAGCACACTGGCATCAACTGACAGTTACCTGTCTCATCTGAGTTATTATAAATTACCTTTAGAGAAGTTTTTTACTTATCTGAAAAGAATCAGTAAGAAAATATGAATTACATTCCCAGAAAAAAAGTGAAAGCTCTCGAAAATATTCAGGTAGGATTAATATTCTTTTTGAACAGGGTTGTGGATGTCAGTCGCAATCAAATGAGTGACAGTAATACCTGGGGAAAAATAAAGCTCAAGTCTGAATGGCCAAGAATAGCTTGGAACAGAAGTATGAGTCTAACATATATCCCACTGTAATTGTCTCTCATTTTATTTCTCTGGCTTTTATGGTGTTGAACTTTTCAGGTATAAACTGCTGTGTATATCCAGTTCAGAAAAAACAGCATTTCTCTTATATGAAGAAATAGAAACAGAACTTAACCTTTATTTATCTAATATGTAAAATGGATTTAATTAATGAGGCAAAAAAGAAGAGAGTTGACATGTTATTTTTCCCACTAAAAGTAAACTAAATAGTCCAGATCCTCTGCATAGCTTTAACATTTAAAAGCCTGAAATAACTGCATAGAAGTTTTTTCCACAGGACTTATTTCAGGTTCAGTAACACAGGTTATTAGAAAATTGTGCAAGATCTAAACAGGTGAGGATATTCATATGTGTAAATATTTATGTAACTAATTATACAAAAAAAAAAAAATGAAGCTACATGGGTAAGAAAATGTTGCCTAATGCAACTCCTCAATAAGACTAGTTCTGTTTATTTACAATTTTGCTAAATCAATCAGACTGAAGTCTTCCACATCAGCTAGAATTCTAGGTCTCAGGCTGAAATAAAATTGCTTCTAAGAATGCTTAGATCAGAGGAAGTCAGAAACATGTCCGATAACTCACTGTATCATCTTGCTTTCATTGGCTTTCCAATAGCTTAGCCAAAGTCAAACTACATAGTTTTCTTCCTTCTGTGATCTTTGTTTTACAAAGAGAACGTTTGTCCTGGGTTCAGCTGTTGGAGTCAGTTTTTCTTCTCTTTAGTAGCTGGTGTTTTGACTTAACTCAGGAACAAGGCTGATAAGGCCGATGTTTTT
>JBAFWW010026365.1:2702-15846 GCA_036873685.1 Agapornis canus
TTTTTTTTTTTTTTTTTCCTTAAACGAATGTATATCTAAAAGGTAGAGTGAGAAAAGGGGCGGACTCATTTCCAGAATGTATTTATTTAGCAGGACTGAAAGAGAAGTGAGTTTTGGTAGTGCATGCTCCACAATAACAACCATGAGAATATACATGCTGATAAAAATCTGTGGAAACTGCGATGGACACTGAAGCCAGAAATTATCATGGTAATTTGGCTGTCTGCCATTCTTTTACTGTCTTTTGCTAATTTATGTATGGTATTGCATGATGGTTGCTCGGCAAATAGAGAGCTTCATGAATGGTGTCTTTTACTACAAATGCAACTGTCAGATTTATTTAGTTTCCATAATTATAAAGCTTGCCCCTGATACTCACATGACAAACACTGTGACCTGTAGTGCATATCTAGTGGGTTAGAAGAAGCAAAGGGAGTCTTTCTTGTGTGTGTTTCAGCTTATTTGAATGTGTTTCCCTTGAGGGGAAATCCCATATTCATACAGGTCCCAGATAAAACCTCACATTTAATTTCCCATAAGAGAGGCACTGAAGGCAACAGTGCTTAGTCCCTGAAGAGTGAGCTGTAGCAGTTTCCTGCTTGATGACTGTCAGTGCTAATGCTGGGTGCTAAAATAAATGCTCTACAGTACATTTAAGTTGAAAACACAGCATTATAAAGCTGGTTGAGGTAGTTAGCTGTTATAGTTTGCTAATTTCTTCATTTCTAGTGAGTTTGGTATTTAAATATCTGCCAACTCCTTGAATTCCAACAAGCACTGGCATGAGTAATGAGTCAAATGTTAGAACAGTATTATTCTGTGACAGCTCTAAAAGGATTATATAACTAGAATTTTAAATAATATTTTTGAAATGTGTAATTTAAAAGGTCCTCATGTTCTGTAAATGGTTTATTTTTTCATACTATTTAATTGACATTGCAAAAGAATCATTAAGTCATTGATGATTAAACTGGCACTTTTATTGATCAAACACTCTTTTGGGAGAAATTTAATCATCATGAAAAAGATACGGACATATATTTTGGTGATGCTACAATAGAAGCAGGGACTGAATAGGCTCTCTGCCATTGCATCTAACCTGGAACACCCTTCTAGTCAATCCAAGGCCAAAGCATCTCTGGCAGTGCTGGGTAGTGTGGAAAAGTTCTGTTGTGCCTTTACGACATGACACTAACTTGTGAAGGAGAAACTTATGTCACCCATATGGTTTCATCCCAATTTGAACCAGATTCTGAAGAAGGGAGAATGTAATGAAGTTATTAAGCGTATTCTCATGTTGATATTAAGCTGCTTAATTTTCTGTAAACTTCTTGCACTCAGTAGAAGTAAGTAGGGAAGTTTTGCTTGGATTTGTATCACCAAGTGTCAAGGCTCCATATACTTAAGAAAGTTGCTGCAGATATTTATGCTTTTTCTTAATTTGTAAGAACTTCTTCACTGTAATGTGTTAACGGATATTTTTGGTTTTGCTAAAAATTATAATAGCAAAATATATGGTAGGTGCTGAAATATGAAAAGAAAGGAATGGTACCTAGAAGTATCTTGTTTCTCATTCTTTCTAGTTCCCTTAAACAACATTACGTTAGAGCATACAGTGATTTTTATTCCTCTTGAAGCTGGCTAGAGTACATTACCCCATCCTGTGTAAAAGAGGTATGGTACCATTACAGACTCAACTGGATTAGTCTCATCTAAAATCTCATGTACATTTAACAGTGGTTGCTAGATACTTCTGGTTTAAATCATCTGTTGGAGAGTTTCTGTACAAGATGTGAGTTTATTGAAGATAAAATATGTAAAAATTCCAAGTTATGGATGACATTGTTAAATTGAATCATATAAAAGAAATTCATAAAGGGGGGAAAGAAAGGAGATGAGAAGTTAAGGGATGATAAATACAGAAAAATGAGTATTAATGTATCAGATCAGGAAATTGTGTTACTTTAACAGGATTGGTGATAACATGGAGTGGAGACAGTTTGGGGTTACAATAAAAGGAAATCCACGAAGTCAAGAGTTTCTCAGAGCAGATAATTGGCAGCAGGAGCAGATTGTTTAATAGAACATCTCTCAGTTTGAAAATTCAATATTTTCCTAATGATCAGTCAATTTGGATTGTACTGTAATGGGTCCAAACTTAAACAGGGGAAGTTTAGGTTATATATAAGGAACTGTCAGATTTTATTTAGTTTTTACTGTATGGGTGGTTAGGCACTGGAATGGATTGCCCAAGGAAGCTGTGAATGCTTCATCCCTGGCAGTTCAAGGCCAGGTTGGACGGAGTCTTGTGTGACATGGTCTATTGTCTGGTGGCCCATGGTAGGGAATTGGAACTTGATGATCTTAAGGTCCTTTCCAACCCTAAGTATTCTATGATTCTGTGATTCTATGATTATAAAAAGGGAAATTACTGAAAAAAAAAGAGATAGTGATAGGACAGATTGGAAGAAGGATAAAAATGAAGCAAGGATTTGGGGTGCAGAAACATAGTCATCACCATGGATCCAGCAGTGTCCCAGGTGTCCATACTCATTGTCGCCGGTGGTGGGAGTCCTCCAGGGTCCATAGTCGGCATTGGAGCAGAGTGTCCCCAGGGGTCTATAGTAGTTGTTGGAGGTGGGTGTCCTCGTGGAGGTGTCTTAATGGAGGTGTCCTGTGGAAGTGCCCTCTTAGAGGGCATCCTCACTGGCAATTACCTTTTCCCCCTTTTATTATGTGAGTTGAGGGAGTACCTCTGTTGCTACATGTTCCTGGTGAACCACTTTCACTGTTCTTGTAGTACATTTCTGCAGCAATTCTTGGGATAATGGGCAACAATTCCTCACACCAGTCCTTGAGATAACAGATGGAAGAATCCTATCTCAGCTCCTCCCACCCATCTCAGACAATGGACCATGGTGTCTCATTTCAGTTCCTCACCCCTTTTTCTCAGGCATTGGAGTTGGGGTCTTAACTCCTCCAACCCATCTCTGAGACAATGGTCAGTGGAATCCCATCTCAGCTTCTCATGCCAGTCTTCAAGATGATGGACAGCAGAGTCTGATGTTGGTTCAGTCTCTCACAGTAGCCACACTGGCTGGTGAGGAGTTTATAAATACAATGGGTTAGTGATCACATTTCAGTGTGGATGTCAGTGCAGTGTGACAGCTAGCTGTCATGGGGAGGATTTTATCCAGCAAAAAGTTCAGGGTGGCACTCACTCAGGCATTATTTCAGGCGTTTATGTTGTTATAGGAAGCAGCAAGCAAAGCTGAGCGTGCAGAGCAGGGTAACTCAGCATTTGTCTCTTGCTCATCTGCTCCTGCAGATCCTGTCCATTCACGAGCAGTGAGGCTGGGGAGGACCATGCTCCTGCCATGCTGGTGGCCCCACAACCACATTCTTAGTCCCTCCTCCTGCCCTTCAGTGCCCTCACCTGTCTCATTTCCAGTGATGGTCAATAACAGCAACCCAAGAGTTTGGGGGTTTTTGGTTTTTTTTTTACATGGATATTCCTTATTCTTGGTTTTTCTCCAGCAGATGGCCAAGAAGGTAGAGGGAGAGGTCAGAACAAATGACTCCTAGTGAGCTGCCACAGTGGCCACATAGGAAGACTGCATCAACCATCTCTTCAGACTGCACGTGGCCAGGAACCAGTGAAGAGGTAACTGAACATATATGACAAGACAGCTGGACACCCAAACCAGGCAAATCCTCCCACCCGCAGACTCCCCTTGGGCTTGGCACTGCACTGTGCTGGGTGCTGCTCAAGTACTTGGACTAGGGTGTGTATGGACAACAACCTGGAGAAGATGTCTGTGTTGGTACTGGAGGACCTTCTCTCCAGCTGTGAGGACACCATTGCTAACTCCACGTGCAAGACCACCCCTGCCTGGTGGAGGTCTGGGGTACCAGTCACACACAGTTCTGAGCATGGATGATGCCCCTGCTCTGGCAGTTAGTCTCTGGTCACACAGGACATTTTCCCAGCATCTGAGTGCTGCATGAAAACACTTTGGCATTAATAAAATGTCAAAGATGATTCAGGATGAAACATAAGTTTGCACACAGGCTTGATACCTGCCCAAGCAAGTTGTGAAATGACCAAAAGAGGGGAACATCTGTCAGCATTGCTAATGCTTTAGTATACTGTGTGTCAGAAAGCACACGTGGATTTAGCTAACAGTAATATTGAGGTCAAGAGAATGGTGGAAACGATGAAGACATCCAGTTAAGCAGAACAATAAATAACATGCCATTTTTATTTTTGCTGGCATTTGAATCCATCTGCTGGTACCACTAAAATAAGATCAGGGCACGAATAGCAGCAGTAGAAAAACCAGATGGTGCACTCAAGTGAGCAGATGGTGTACTAGTGTGTCATGCTTATTACTGTCACTTACTTTATTATTTCTATTATGGTGGGTCTCTGGTTGGTCCTTACCTGTAATCAATATTTGTAGGGTGGATTTTCTTAATTCAGCAAACATTGTGTTTCTTATACTCAGAAGAAATCTGGTTGAGCACTGATTTCTCCCCATAGTACTTCCAGGTCTCAACAAGTGATTGATGCAGTTGGTATTTTTGCAGGTAGAAACATGTATTTAGGAGTGGAGAAAAAAAATATAACAGCTGGTAGAGTGTGTTTATTCTGTAAGTACCCCAGGTCTAAAATAAAGTGGGGAAACAATCTCTATGGCTCTTCTCTTTAACCCATGCCTTTTGCTCTAACCTGGCTATGTTTCCTTCTGCTGTGCTGTCTGCTTACCTGCTCCTTGGATGCTTATCCACATACTGAAAGCTCAACCTATTGCAGAAAGTGAATACAAAAGATGCAGGCGAGGCAGAAGTTGTCTTTTGACTCATCCCACTTGAGGATGGCATGCCAGGACTGTGTTTTTATGTCCTCCTTTTGGGCAAAAGCTGCTGTGTCACAGCCTGTCCCTGCAGGCAGACACGTAGGCAGTTTACTGGGGAGGGCTAGGGCTCCTTGCCCAGCGGCGGGGGGATTTGCTGTGCTATTTGATAGCCCACAGCGATAAATGAGATCTCCCCTTCAGCAGCTGGCCCACATGCGGCATGACAGCATGGAGGGACTGCACGTTTGCTCTCCCTTCCCTAGCAGTGCACTCGCCTCTGTTGTCACACTGGGAGCATGTCCTTTCAGCTGGGCACAGTGACAGGCACGCGAGCGGGGACAGCCAGAGGCTGAATGGTCTGTGTGGTGGCACCCACTAGCTAGGACAGAAATGAAAAGTGATTAGGAAAATTAGGAGCTTTACTAGGAAGGAGGCAATCCATTCAAACATCATTCACACAGACCCACACTGTCAGACAAAGTCTGTGTGAAAGGCCCTGGATTTATCATGGCTTTTGCATTTAGAAATTATTCCAGCAAGAAATATTCCTTGCTGTTCTGTCTGCTTTGTTTTTCTTTTCTTTTTCTTCCTTTCCCCCTCTGTTCTTCATGGTTACCCCTTTCCTCCTATTTTTCACAGATCCTGTACATATCTCTCTGACTATAAATCCTTTGGACAACTCTCCTATTCCCACTGAGGATGGTATGTTCATGCCATGGGTGAATTTCCCCAGTCCTGGTCTTGCCCTTGGCCAGGGCTGGCGCAGCTATTTCCATCTCAACTGCCGCATTCGCTGCATGGCAGGGAGTTTCTCCTCTGGCTGCTGCTGTTAGCCTAGCAAGCCTGTTCTGGGGCAACATGTGGCTGTGGCAGCTCCAACTAACTGCCCCATCCTTCAAATGCACGACAGAGAGGGGAAAAGGGAACAGAGAGGCATATCCTACACAAGCATTGGTCTCCCATTTTTTAGGAAGTATCTTCTCATGTCTCCTCTATGGGAGCTCTCAATTCTCTATTCTGTAATTCTGTTTATTTAATCCCACCCTGTTTGCTAGGCTCTATGTTTGCTACAGTAGTCTGCTGCTGTATTCATCCAGACCAGACGCTGCTGCCAAATTGCACTAACTCTAAAGCTGCACCCCAGACAACTGCTTTGGTCTATTTTTAACTGCTGATAAACATTAGGAAAACTGTCTGAGCCCATGATATTCTTTCACTGGTCTTTTTTGAACCATTTATTGTATAATTATCTGCAAAAAAGGAATGGGGGAGAGCTGCCTGTGTGCCCTTTTGTTGTTTTCAGTCTACAGTATTAAATATTTTCCCTCCTGCTCACACGCAATGTTTGATTCTTCTCTTCCTGGCCAAAAGGATAAGATATCCCGAGCAGAGTCTTTCCAACCCTCTGCTGAAGCAACTTACATCTGCTCCTTCCTACATTGGAACAAAGACATTGTCTATCTTTGACAAAGAAAGCTTTTCTCTGAAGTGTTTGCCAACAGTCTGAGTCAAATAGGCCTCTATAAAACCCAGTGGTGCTCAGAAAGGCAGATCCAGAGGATACCAGATCCAGAGGATATTGAAGCAGCAGCAGCACTGCAGGGGCAGGGTGGTGCAGGATGACTCTGCCAAGCACAGCCATGGCCAGGCACTGCAGGGCACCAGCATCCTGTAGCTGCCAACATGAGTAGGCTCCTCCAAGCTCTTTGGAAAGGAGTATTGGGGATACTTAGGCCCTGTTCCAGGTTGGTAGCTTCAGGAGGAACCACAGCCAGCATGGGTTGTCCTGATGAACATGCTCATTGGGAAGCTGTGCTGCTGGTTGAAACCCACAGGGAAGTTGGTGGGTGGAAGCAGAAGTACAAAGAAGCAAGATAATATTAACTACATTAATATTCCATTTTGTGCAGCCTTGGGAAAGGAAAAGGGGGGAAGCAAGAGGGGGGAGAGGAGGAGAAGCACTATGCTGCTGGGGCTGTGGGCTCAAGATCCAGGGGTTCCAGACAAGTGCTCTGCCACTGACATCTGATGAGAGGAGGAAGATGCTCTTCCTCATCTAACACTGCCTCAGCCGGCAGCAGCAGAACAAGGCAGAGCAGGTGATCTTGGTAAGAACTCTGAGGATTTATATTAAAAAGCTTAGTTGCCATTTTTAGTTCAGCAAAAGGAACACAATCACATTTTCCCTATGGCGCAAGCTGGACTACACACATGTAATATCACTTCTTCTACTTGGGCTTGCATTCATGCACTGTAGCGAGGACCACCTGGACCAGTGACTTCCACCTGGGGACTCAGAACACGTAGGCAAAGTCTGTGGTATGTGACATGGGGAAACCCCCCACTGGAGTCGGGAGAAGTGATCCACTTTGCTTCTTCACTGTCGAGGCTGCTGTGCTGCCTTCAGATGCTATTATTCAATTAAAAATGTGCGCTGTAAATGACTAAGGCTATGTGTGTAAGCGCTTTCAGCAGAAACTGCATGTGTTCCAACAAGCAGCAAAGAGACAAATACAATCGTTTCTCAACTGCCAGAACTGGAGAAAATGCAAAATAGAACAGCGTGGTGTTTTCCTAGTTTTACAATTCCCCAAAGATTTCCCTCAAAACAAGACCGTGTGAGTGGTTCTGGTCTTACAGGGGACAGTCAGTGATCAACAGAAGAGGCACAAACCCTGTGCCCCCCTATGCCACCCCCCATCATGCTTTTTAGTTACTGTTTCATTCTCTGTCACACAACTGGTTTCCTACCCCCGACATAAGAAGGACATGGACCTGCCTGAGTGAGTCCAGACAAAGCCATAAAGATGATCAGGGCTGGAGCTATGAAGACAGGATAAGAGAGCTGGGGTTGTTCAGCCTGGAGGAGAGAAGGGTCTGGGGACATTTTAGAGCAGCTTCCAGTGCCTAAAGGGGGCCTACAAGAAATCTGGAGAGGGGTTACAATGGCCTGTAGTGACAGGACAGGGGGAATGGCTTTAAACTGATACAGGGGAGATTTAGATGAGACATTAGGAATAAATTCTTTATTGTGAGGGTGCTGAGGCATTGGCACCAGAGAAGCTGCAGCTGCCCCATCCCTGGCAGTGGTCAAGGCCAGGTTGGACACAGGGGCTTGGAGCAACCTGCTCTAGTGTGAGGCATCCCTGCCTATGGCAGGGGTTGGAACTGGGTGAGCTTTAAGGTCCTTTCCAGCCCAAACAGTTCTATGCAAGCTAGTGCCATGTCTCTTTGTATTGTTCTCCTCGCATGTTTAAGTCTTCCTCATGAGTCTATTTGTTGCCAATAATGCCACATAACTTTGAATGCTTCTTTCCATACTCTAGCAGGTGGCACAGAGCAGAAACAAATTAATGCCAGCAGCTGGTACTCCAACTTGCATTTATACTTGTGAAAAACAGGGATAAAGTTTGAGTGGGAAACAGGTACCATTAGGAGCAGAATTACATTCCAGTGCCTGTAGCAAGTAGCTCCTCCAAAGTGGTGCCATATGTGGTTAATTGTTTTGTTATAAATTTGACAATGTTGTGTGAAGATACATTTATAGGAATAGGAATACTTTAAAATGGGTTTCTAATACGAGCTTTTTAGTATCTTTTGAATGGATTTTGGTCTATACCTCAGAAATCTGCATTTATCCATGGAACTATTTAAAACTTTCAATCTTAACTCCATTGAACAGAAGGGAGGCAAGAACTTTGTGTTACCTCAATTGATATGGATCTAGAAAGTGTAAGCAGCCAAGTTTATTTTTTAAACAGATCTCTTCTATTTTCTGCTCACAGATTGCTCTAAAAACATATCCCCCCCCTCCCCAATTCACAGTCCAACTGACTGCTAAATCCCATTACAGTAAAGGTTCAGACTTAATCAGGCAGACAGCACCACTGCCTCTGTAGCTCTTCTAACTCCTAATCAAAAACCATTCCACAGTTCTTCATTTAGAAACAGAAGAGAAACATCAGATTTCTACAAAGCCACAGAGAAGCCTCAGCAGCTGCTGGTTTCTAGATTAGTGAAACATAATTGGAAGGTAGGTGCTGATCCTAACTCATTAGCAGAACCTGCACAAATACTGTGGATGACTGCCTGCCGTGCTCCTCAGTGCAAAGGTACCATTAAAGAAAAGCTTTCTGAAGCCCAGAGATAACAGAGGTCACTGGCATGAGGATACCAAGGTTCCAGATAATCTTCACATTAAAGGCCTTCAGGTGCAGTGAAGTCCCACTGGCACACATCTGAGTGATAATCTAAACATAATCCACAAACTGGCAAACAGCCTGAATTAATTTCAACCTTAAAGAAACAAGATCACTGAGCTCCTAATCACTGAATGTGATTACCCTGAAACAGGGTAGCTATTTACTTAGCCTTATCTCTTCACTTCTGCTTTGGACACACACTGTTTAGTTGAACTGGTGCTGTATCTCAAACTATGTGGCTGCCAGATCTGACATGGAGTAGCAAGCTGCTGAAAAACCTGAAACCTTGTCAGCTAGGTAAAATACTCACATCTTCTAGTTCTTCAAAACATGAACTTCTCACAATAGGCTGCCTCACAAATACACTGCTCTGGTTCACAAAGTGCTACAAAATGAAGCCATGGTCATTCTTACAGTGCTTTGGCTGTTACATTACTAGCTCCATCTTAGGTAGTACTAGAAAAGAATAGGCAAAAGTAGCAATTTAAATAAAACTGTAGGAAGATTCAGGTTTGAATAACATCGGGTTTAGATTTATCACAACTGGTTTACACAGTCGTAACATGTAACATTGCTCAGTTTCCTGCCAGTGGGATTCTCTGTACCCCCCAATTAAAAGTTCTTCATGCATTCCAGGAATCGACAAGCACACTGCTTAAAAAGGAATGGTCCAAATACAGCAGAGCAATGTTCTGTTCACTCTTGTCAGTTAATTGCTACAAGGAAACTTATTAATATGCTTAAAATGAAGCTACATTCAATTCATGTAATTTGTGACTTGCAGTATAGAACTATGCAGACAAAACTTTTCCATTAACCCACTACAGCGATGCACTGATCTTCCTTCTTCCACCTGAAATTAAAGCAGAGCCCTCCATTTAAAACTCCTCATTGCTAACTGTTGTACTGGCAGTTCCTCTTCTGCTCATACCCTCCTCTTCCAATAGAGCATTCTTTAAACAAAGATATTGATCCTCAAATCACAGCAGCATACCACAGTATGGGTATAGGTATGGGAAACAGCATGGCAAACACATCAGTTGATGTCCACAAACATAATTATTTCCTTCAACATTTGACAGGAACATTTTATTAAAGAATAAAATGACATCTACCTCAATTTGCTACCCTACCACTTCTTTATCAGTAAACACTGATGAGCACTTTATTAGCAAAATAACTTCATCTGAAGTACAAGGTGAGCCAACACTAAAATGCCTTCTATCTTGCTACACCATCTCAATATTCTTCCCTTCATTCCAGTCCCAGTTCCCACTGATTTAAAGCATCTTCCCCACAGATAATATGAAACACTGTCAACAAGTGCAATGAAAGAGGTAGGGGATGAAAAAGGGACTTCCCAATTAGGTACCAATTAGATGATGTTCAAATGCAAAAGATGAGGACTAAGACTGCAGTGGAGCTACACTTGCACGTTAGTTTGAGAATATCATCAATTACGATGTTCATATTCTGTGCATTTGAAGGCATCTTCTCTGCATTCCCCCACACCCCCCAGCAAAAAAAATAGTACCTGTTTGCCATTAAGTACCACCTTTATTTTATTAACTAAGAGATATTTTTCCCTACCTATATGGGTTTTCTGCTTTGAACAGCATCACTTTTACTTGGAAGTAAAATGTCGTTCAAGTCAGAATATAAGAAGTGCCTTAAGTGCCATACAAATGTGTAGTTAGAGAGTCCCCCTCTCAAGAGTTTGCTACCTTAAAAAAAGACAAAGGGGATCTAGTTTCTCAGAAGCCTACTCCCTTCAAAGGAAGAAACACAGTGAACCTGTTTTCTGGGTCCAGTCCTGAGCTCCATGGTACAACAGAGATCCTAGCATCTCCAACAGCCACTTAAACCAGGAAAATAAAATCATATCTATTAATTTTATATATGAATAGAAACCAAAAATTGGATCCATTAATGACTATAAGACTGTAAAGATTAGTCTGAACAATATATAGGTTGTGCTCAATGCTAGTTTTGTCTCCATTTGTCATTCAAATGCCTGGGTAATGAGTGATAGCAACATGTCAGAGTTGTGAGTACACGGGAGCAACTTCCTCTGCAAACACAGGCAAGAGGAAAAATCAACAGGTAGGGAACTACATAGAGGTTTGAAAGAAACACACCTCTGCACACACACTTCCCCATACCACTGATTAAGAAGAGCTTTTAAAATGCAGGTTACAGCTCCAGAGAGTGACAAATCATTACAACTAGAAACCCTTTCAGTGCAGCACTTTAATTTGAAGATGACATAGTTTAATGTTGGTGCTATAAAACATCACTGCTGGTTTTAACTCGCCATTCTGCTTTCCCATCAGATTTACTGCAACGGAACAAAACCAGGGTTATAAAGAGCATGAGTAGTTAAATTCTATTTGATCCTGGAAACAGTTTCAGAATGGACAATTAAACCCATTTTCCCAGCAGCTTAGATAGTCTCAGCAGTGAGTGTTGTAATCTGCTGTAAATTCTTCCACACATGAAATATCGTGGCTATCAGCTTCAAGCTTTTTAACGGTGCGATGCCGACCACAAGAGCTCTTTAATAAAGCAAAGCATTAAAAGGCAGAGAAGAGAACATATTTCATCTTCATTTTTCCAACCTGAAAAATCCTCAGACTCTTGAGATGAAAGGCACCACTAAGAGAACTTCAGTATTAATTGCCCATGATATGCAATTCAAACATTCCTTCAGGAAAATGCTAATCTCAGGGTGACATTACTATAAGCAGGACCTAATGATACCAAACAGGGCTGCAAATGGATCAAACAAGATGTTCAAAAAGTCTTCTGTCATTTGGGCATGGGGATGGGACAGAAACATCCAAGACTTGTTTGTTGGGTTTTTTAAAACCTGGAATGAGCATTTTCTTCCTTCTGCAGATAATCTCTGCTTTCTTAGTGAGGGGTTATACTTCTCTTATTGCATCCTTCCTCTCACCTCGAGTTAACTCAGAACTCTGCTCTCCAGCTGAAAGGACACAAGTCCTTCACCTCATTTTTACCCAGAGTTTGTTAGGTGGCCCACAAAACCATCTATGGCTACTGCTGGAAAAAACACCATCAAATGCTAGGTCATCTACTGTTAAACACACCAGGCATGACTCTGGAAGCTGTAACCTGCGCAGAATGGAAAGGAACAGAACACAAGGCTTTAAGCTCATCCCAATCCACACATTCAGTTCAACTGTTTAAATTTTGTTAAGTGCAGCATCCTGGATTGCCCTAAAGCTACTTCTGAACCTCCTCTGATGTTTGGGTATGATTCACTACTCAAAGGGCACATTATCAATTCCTGACAACCAGAGAGAAAACCCTATCTGGAGAATTTTTATCTTCCAGGATGAAACACACAGTCACAAGTATCCTGAGAGAAAAAATATTACATATTGTCTCTAGCTACATATTGCAGAATCTAAATTTATCACCAGAAGACATAACCTTTAGTTAAAGAAAATCTAAGGATCAAAAGAGCAAAGAAAAGGATGATAAATTCAATACAATCTTCTCTGTAGCATCAGACATGAACTTTGCTCTGCACTTCTGCAACCAGCAGGAATGAGGCTTCTAATGCAGATATTACAGCCACCTGTAGAGCAGCTGACAAAGATCAGCTCTTACAAATGAAATGTCCTTAGTTTCACCTTGTCCATCTTCAGTATTCGGCACAAGATTGTCATGTTTAGAAAAGGCAGTACACCATGAATACAGCCACAAGATTTCCCCCTGTATCACACATGCACACCAGTCATGCCCCTGGTTACACAGACACACCACAAAAGCAGACAGTTACATGGTAGTATCCACCTGTGTCCACAGGCAATGAAAAGCTCTTGCTCAGTCAGTGAAATACTAGAACAGATGACAGCATCACTTAGCTGAGTGAGAGATTGAACTGCCTATGCATTAATATCTAGCTCCCATGCTTATTCCTTAAACCTATTCTTCCCTTGATATCTGCTTCATTTTAAGGGTCAAAGGCTCAAATTTAACCTAATAGAAATTAGGGGGCTTATAAGGATGCTGGGGAGGGGCTCTTCATTAGGGACTGTAGTGACAGGACAAGGG
>JBAFWW010026368.1:0-11077 GCA_036873685.1 Agapornis canus
CAATCCCACTGTCCATGTCAGCGACAAAGATGTTGAACAAGACCGGTCCCAACACAGATCCCCAAAGAAATGACTAGAAAACACTGTTCTCATATGAATGACACTATCTAAAAATATTTTATTCTCCCTTCTCCTTAAAAAAAGGACAGAAAGTAAACTTTTGTAATAAAGCTCATTATTCCTTGAAAGCATTGTTAAAATGCTGAGTAAGGTTTGTTTCTGATCAGTACAAGGTCAGTATCTCATAATCAGATCCATGGAGCTCATTGCAGTATCTAATGATCAGCAAACCAGCCTTCAGATGGCTTTAGGCTTATAATAAGAAGCAGCATTACATTATTCAGATATCACTAGAATAAAGGACCTAAACAATTCTTAATGTGCAGTAAGTGACAGGTCAGCTCTTTTTTTAGAAGAACAGAATTTCTATTCCAACCATTCCATTGTGCAAGAATGGGAGCAGAGGGTAAGAAAATTTCATTTCTGCTCCTTCTGCAAGAAAAATAAAAACATTACTTTTAGCTTGATTTCTGTTCCATGAATTTTGTTTAGTTGGATTGAAATGTGAATCCTGCAAGCTCAATCCCTATAATGAACTTAATCACACAGTAAACTTAAGTTAAAGAATCAGCCTGAAGCTCAAGAAGCCAAACACCCAGCTGGACAACTATTTATTCTTTTATAAGCAGAAAGCATATTTTCAGTCTTCATTGAAATATGCCTTTTCCAAAGGGCCCAGAAAAATCAGCACATCTGAGGAAGAGAAACAATCTTGAGGAAATTTATCTGCCTGCAAATTTTTAATTGAAATACATTTGCCAAGAGTCTCTGCTTTAAACGCAGAAAAAACACACAGAGAGAAAATCCCTACAGCTAGAACAGATGCACTGTTTAAATCATGCAATGCCTTCACATTTGACAGGCAAAAAAACCAAAGTCATTATTCTGTGTGTATGTGCATGTATACAGCTTCTTTTGCCTGGACTACTGCAAGTCTTAGGTGCATATTCAGTAATAGTTTTATTTGAATCTACATTTTTTTGCATTGAAAAGTTAGAGGACTCTTGTGCAAAATTAAAATATGCCAATTTTACTCTCCCCAAAAAGATAATCCTAGATATAGTCAGGAATGTTAATAATTTACTGTTTTGTCTTCTTCAAAGTCCACCAATGAGATCTCAGGCTTCAGACTTCAAATACATTATTAAAATCTTCAAAATATTTCATTTCTAAGAGATTACAGTAACATGTTCTGGGCATGCTGTTACTAACATTGGATGCAGCAATTGAAAAAGCACACGATTAATTGGTGTGATTGCTTTATTTGTAAGTCGTTTGCAAACTTCTCACAAGACAATATTGATAGTAATGTTCTATAAAACATGCTGCACTCAGTCAAAATTGTGTGAGAAAGCCCAGGGATAAAAAGTAATCTACAGTTGATAGTTGTTCTTCATCAGTGGACAGCTCTGAGAGCTTCTGTCTTACTCCCAGTTTGTGTTTCCAGCTCCTCAGTTAAGAGAAAACTATCCCCATCAGTTCTTGGTTGCACCCTTCTTATTTATTTCCCTTTTTTGAACAAAGGACTTGGTACCTCACCTTTCATAGAATCATAGAATGGTTTGGGTTGGAAAGGACCTCAAGATCATCTAGTTCCAACCCCATGCCATGCACAAGGACGCCTCACACTAAACCATGTCATCCAAGGCTCTGTTGAGCCTGGCCTTGAACACTGCTGGGGATAGAGCATTCACAACTTCATTGGGTAACCCATTCCAGTGCCTCACCACCCTAACAGTAAAGAACTTTTTCCTTATATTTAACTTCCCCTCTTAAAGCCCACTACCCTTTGTCCTATCACTACATCCCTGATGTCCTTTACATATCACCAGGTAGCCTTCAGTCTAGTACAAGCCTATATAAGTTGCCTATGCATGACCTTTAGAACAATGTTTTTGTTTCCACAGCACCTGAGAGGCACTGAGCATTCTTTGAACTGCTCCAGCCTGAGAAAAAGTATGATGTCTGTTATGATTTAAGCTCAGAAAAAGCTCTAATAAAGCAATAAATACATCCAACTATTTTGGCCTGGCAAAATGTGTAGTTTCTTGGAACAGTGGCAGTCTCAGCACTTACGTTTTAGGTGAAAAAAGGTAGAACAGTATGGGTGCTATTGCATCAGGAAACGCCTAAGCAGGACATGTTGAATTTGCAGTAAGAAAGTGAGAGAATGTCAAGAACCTTATGAGAAAAAAGGGAAGAGTACCACAAAGGAGAAGAGGAACACAAGCATGGGTAAGGTATTGTGGAAAGACAAATACTGCTGCAGAAAAAGAGTATACCAGCCATGCTTGTTGTCTGCTCTTTTCTCCAGAAAGCCAAAAGCAACAGTTTTGCTTATTGCTTTTTCACTTTGAAATGAAAAAATATTTTTTAAAAGGTCTTCCCAAAGGTTTCGGGGCATTATTCCTTAACTTGTATCAATATTAGTATCTCTATTCTAAAGTGACAGGTGTAGAAGATATGAAGGGTGGTTTATGAAGGTGTGGCAGTATGGTATGGGTGGTGTGGGGTGTCCCTGCTTATGGCAGGGGGGTTGGAACTAGATAATCTTAAGGTCCTTTCCAACCATAACTATTCTGTGATTCTATAAAGCTCAAAGTGTACTTCAGATCTTTAATCTCTAGTCCTACTTGCAGTGTACAGATGAAATACCCTTTGTTTAAAACCTTTTCAACTCCCAACATTCAGTAAGGAGAAGACAGTATGTGTATAAGATTGCTCTCTGGCCTCCTGCACATAGCAAACAGGAAAATACAGGCTATGGAAATTTTAGGACAGAGACCTTTGAACAGTTTAAAAGACTAAGAGTGACCTTATTGTTCACATTGCTGAATCCACAAGAGCTCTGGCAGTGCAGTGAAGCAATGATGCAGCTAAGCCTTCCCTGTGATATGTAAGTACAGGCACTGGGATTTCTCTGAGCTTTGTATAGCACTGCAAGTAGTCATTAAAATTTAATAAAAAACCCATGGTTTCATTGACTTTTTTATTTTATTTTTTTTTTAATTTAATTCCAGAACAGGCTTGGAGTGGGGGATACAAGTTCCTGCCAGTGTGAAATGAAGTCCCTCATTCTACCCTTTTAGGAGAAGCTAGGAGAAAGGGGTTGCTACAAGAGGAAGTGGTGTATCAGAACTCCTTACCCTGTTTCTCTACAATAAGGAAGGGCATGGCAGGCTGGCTTTTAAATATCAGCAGGATTAAAAGACAGCAGCATTACCTTGCTTCCTGATAAAGAAAGTCCTGTGCTGGCTAAGCTTCATGTTCAGGGAGCACTCTTTTCTGAAGAGTTTGTTCAGATACTGTTGATACATAAGCACCAAGAATATTTGACAGTTTCTCAGGTCAGTGACGTTCTCTAGTATAAACTTTGAGCTTCAATGCAAAATTAGTGATGCCTTGGCTTTCTGCCTACTACACTCCTCTGTTGTTGATAAAATTAATCTGTGAACATCTTGTACATGCACACACTACTTTTGTAATCTATTCATAAAAACAACTTTACAACTGATACTTATGATGCAAAGCAAGGGAGAGAGCATCCCTTGATTTGACGTGCCTCAATGAATGCCATCATAGATGATCAACATATATGTGCCTGAGATTATTTTTGAAGGAGTTTGTCAACATTATTGCTCCATCAGGATGTATCTCCTTGAATATCTAAACAATCCAATATCAGAGTTCAATTATTCTATTAAAAACATTTTCTCTTGAAAAGCAGTTTTGTCAAAAAGCACAGTTCATCAAGTTTTCAATTAACTGAAAAGTTCTTACTTTAGTAATCCAATAAAATTTGTAATTTAGTGCTACAGATTTTCTTATCATTTATAGAACTTTTCCACACTGATTCCTCACTTAATATTATAAATAGGGAACAATTTATCAAGTCTGAATTTATATTCTTCTGTAATTATACTGGCTGTAGAAGAAAGTCCCATTTAAAAAATTCTTACCATGGTCTCCAAAATTAGTTGATGGATAAAGAGTTTACATGAACTCCAGGGTGAATTTTGACACAATAGAATTATAATGTAACATTTTGATAAATTTTCTATGGTTTTACATTCTTTTTCTGTGTTTCAAAAAGAAAAGAGACACTATTAAACACCATAATTTATGTAGAAGTACATAAATGTCAAACTATAATTATATTTTAATGCAAACCCAGTTTTCCTTTGTAGCATAAATACAATGATCCAGAGATAGAGACTGTACACACCACCACCAAAAAGACACTGTCACTTGACAACATCCTTCTTTGCAAAAGACCACAATGAACCCTAACTATTCTATGATTCTATGATTCTGTGATTCAGAACCCCATATTCAAACTGAGTAAGTTTTGGCTTTTTTTTTTTTTATTTTTCACCAAAGAATTATTTCTCAATGGCCAGCCTATATTTCCACTTTTATGCATAGAAATACATGCACCAGCCAAAAATCTTCAAAACAAGAGCGCAATGAGCCTTTTGGAGACCACTTACTTTAATAGGTGGTGGTAAGAAAGATGAAAAGTCTCTTCAAACTATAAACCAGATGTTTGCCATCTAGTTTCATCTCAGAAGGTATTAGACCTTTCAGTTTCTCTAGGATTAGACGTTTTGACAGGCATTGAATTTTTCTGAAGAGCAGATAGATGGCAGAAGAAACTCATAAGGATAATTCTGTCTTGAATATTCTGATTCATAGATTCCATTAAAATTATGCTAAATTCCACTAAAACTTAAGCTAAAAACTTTACTAATAAATCACTTTTGTCAAAGGTAGTTTTAACAGCATCAAAAGAAGTCATGGAGAACAACAGAGATCTTTAATTCATCCTGACTAAGAAAATCTTGCATTTTTCTAACAGTTTAGTTCCATTAACAGGATATAATCATTATTCAATTATATACATTAAAACAGGTAAGTTTGGGTTAAAACAACAATTCTTTCTAACAGCTTATTCATATTCAGGAGAAGAAAATGATATGCAGCAATTCTTCCCACTTCACACAGAAAAATTAATCAATGACCTTTTTCTCTCCTTGTAACCACTATAGATGGGAAGACAGTAGGGATCAAAATAAAGAACTGCAATTGGGTTTGATGTGGTGAAAAATGATGGCTGCCCACCCCTTCCTGCCAGGAGATGGAAATGCGCAAGACAGAAAGAGCTGTACTCTAAGCAACACTGAGAGGTGATCCCCAGGAGAGTTAGACTGACAAAGTTATTATCTAATTAAAGAACATACATGTCCTATATGTAATTCTTCCTGCAAGTCTAGGACCAAGTACTTCTTTTGGTAATGTCAAGATACAGTATTATACTAACAACATATACTAACAACTAACAACACTAAGCATAACTGTGTAAAACCAAAAGACAGTTCCCAAGGGCCCCTTGCCTTTATTTTTTTTCAACAGGGCTACCTGAACTTTGAAAATTGTTATGTTAACTGTTTTGTATCAGTATCCCAAATTTAAATGAAGTAATAGAAGCAGTTTAAAAGAAATAATATTATGCCATGGGTGCAATTTTGTTTAGTAACTCAGATATTAATGATTTCTAGTGAAATGAGCATTTACGTTGAAGCTGTAGTTCCACGGTCATCATAAATATAACACTGTAAACAACAAAGAGCTCTACTTCCCATGCCTATTTCTCTTTCTTCAGTTGAGCAAAATCCATTATGCAGTTGCAATGTGAACTACATATCTGACCAGATCACACTAATCCAAGAAAAAAAGGTACCACTCATAATAAAGACACTAGTACTAGATAATAAACCACTTTTAAGAGAGGGCAAATATAAGAATACCAAGCACATCAAGTGCACCCACACTACTAATTAAGATACACTTTTTACAGTGTGGACTCTGTCATGCAGTCATCATTACATCTGTAATATTTGTCAGTATCTAATTGGTTTCATTTGTTTACAGTCACAGTAAGTAATGAAGATTGACTGGGACTTTACATTTCTGTCTACTATTCCTGCTCCGGAAAATTTCTATGAATACTTTTTGTCAACATAAGGACAATTAAAGTAAAGATGCTGAAAAGCTGCTCAGATATTTTTCATAGAATCATAAAATCATAGAGTGGCTTGGGTTGGAATTTCATCTAGTTCCAATCCCCCTGCTAGTAGACCAGGTTGCTCAAAGGCCCATCCAATCTGGCCTTGAACACTTTTAGGGATGGGACATTCACAGATTCTCTGAACAATCTGTTCCAATGTCTCATCACTCTCATAGTGGAGAATTTTTTTCCTAATATTTAACTTAAACCTACCCTCTTTCATCTTAAAGCCAATCCCTCTTGTCCTATAACTAAATTTTGCTATTAAACAATTTTATACTTTGTATATGAAAGCAAAATTAGGCTCATATTGAAGTACCAAGAAGTATTTTCTATTACCAAACCATCAGAGTTGTCCTCACTTACAATGCCAAACTGAGAGTGGCAGTTAAGTTAGATAGCTGGGTTTGTGATGCTAGAGAAGACTAGGTGAAGATTCATTTGTATGAGGAGTGGGTGAAACACTTCATCAGTTATCTAGATAAGAGTGGAGTGAGTTTGGGGTGACAGTAGATACAAACAATAGAGGGAAGGACAGAACTGAAGTCAGCAAGACAAAAATTGAATGAGAATCCCTCATGGCATTCTTTGAGTTTACACAATATGATCTGTAGGAACAGCAGGAGGGCATGAGGGCATTTAGCTTGTAAAATAGTACATAAGTAGATATAGTAGAAGTTGGAGGCAGTTCTGCAATAGAAGTTTTCTGGAAAACAGAAAAACCAAAAGGTTAAGTTCTTATCCTTGTGAAAGAACAAATGCAGGAAAACAGTATTGGACAGGTTATGAAAGACCAGCATGGTCTATCAAATATGATGTCATAGTTGCCATCCTACACTGAAGAAGCCTCTGAGCTTTCAAATCTCAAAAGTTGGGATATGGACTGCTTTAGTCTTGCATTCTTTCCTAAAATACCCACTAATTGTCATAATCATAGACAGTTTTTTTTCCATACTGTTTTTGACAGAAACTCATTTGACCATCTGAGAATTAAATTAACCTTGGACCCAAAGTCATGCATCTTTTCTTCCTGTTTTGCTGTACAGGATACACAATCAAAGTGGTTGTATTAGGGATATCTTGATACTTTGTCAAGGATCTGGTATGGCAATAAGAGAGAAACCATTAGTTACTTATGTAAATATAATGCAGCTTGTTCCCTATTGATGAGCAGCATCTTTCACAGAATAACAAGTCTGTCTAGTGCCAATTAATGTTCAGCACATGCCATTCCCTTTGTCAATGTTTTGTGTACTCCCAATGAAACTGAATGGAAGTTATCTTATAGTAGGTGATCATTGTACGGGCACAAAAAACTTGCACATGGTATCCATATGGACCACACACACAGCGCTTTGCAAAATCTGTTCTTGATTCTGGCTTCCATAAATATGAAACCAAATTCATTGACTGAACACTGTGGAGAAATCAATAATACACTTGCACTTTCTATTAAAATCAGAATAATATTTCATATTATGTTTGGTTGGTTTTGGTTTGTTTGTAAAAAAACATATATCCTATAATTTATATTCTATATGCTATATCCTATGCATCTTCAAGTTGGATTAAAGAGTGAGCATGACCCCTTATATGAGCTGGGAATTGATATCTAAAACATTATAAAAATCCTCACAGATTCAGCTTCTTTAAAGCTCACTAATTTTATGATGATTAATATTGAATGTTAATTTCTCAAAAGAAACTTATGTAGTTGAACCAAACAAAGTAGAGCTGAAAGAGACCTGCAAAAGGCTATTCTCTGTTTAAAGGACCATCTCTGTCATTTACAAGTATAGACAGGATGCTATTGAGTCTTACAAAGCCAAGACACAAATAAAGGTTTTAAGGGAGCCTTGCCTCTGAATTTTCTTTTTCTGAATTTGCTTTAACGTTAATCTAAGTTCTAATTTCTTCTCTATTTTATTTTAATTGTAAAATGTACAATATGTTTCACTAGATATTTTTAATCATGAACCTATTTACACAAAAATCAGGGTAGCACATATAAAAATGTATTATACATGACTGAGAAAATCTGTTCATTTACATAGCCCTTATCTTGGACTTTGAAGTGCATATTTCTATAGATCTCCACATAACTAAGTAGTATGTGCCCCATAAAGTCATCATATGCTAATGGAGGGGGGGGGTGGGGGGGGAGGAGAAGTTGCAAATGTCAGAATTAGTGTGTTTTAGTACCTAAAGTAGTGCTTCTGAGAAGTGGTCCTATTTAAACTGAGTATTTGAGGCTCTGACACTGAACTATGAACTGGTTTAGGTTCTGCAGCTGGTGATTTAGGCCAGGTTAACCTAACCTAAAAGGCAGTTTAGATCGCATCAATAGAAGTGTTATAGGTTAGGCAAAAAGTACACTTCTGAATTAGATCTTCCAGTCACCTGGGCATAGTTCACATACCAGAGCTCTCTGTCTCAAGGAGCTTGAGCTGGAATCTTCTGGATGACATTAAGCTAGAACGTGTGACCCAGGAACATACTGAATGCCCTTAGTCTCCAGTGGTCATTCAGTCCAACTGAGAGACTTGAGTGAGTCTGAAGCTAAAAAAAACATGCAATGTATATTTTTAAAAATAGTTCTTTACCACTGTTTTGTTCTGCACATCTGCTCATATTGGTCAACATTATTTGATAATATAGACATAGGTAAAATCTCTGCTTTTTATGAAGTGCTTGCAAATTCAGCAAATTGAGATGTCCTTTCTTGAGTGTGCACATTCTCTTCACTTCCTAAGCAAATTGTACTTATAATGTTTTAAAATAAAATTTTACAAAACATAATATTTGATTATATATGGCTTGATAGAAAAAAAATGTTCATAAACTTGCTTAAAACTGTTTAACAATTCCTAAAGTTAGGCTTTCTACTAAACATAAATTTGTCATGTTAACTTTATAGGGGTTCAAAGTCCAATTGAAATTAATATTACAAAATTAATAAAAAACCTTCAGAGTGGGAAAAGCAGGATGCAACTTCAGAAGACAAATAGTTGAACAGAACAAGATCTAGACATGTATACTAAGTAATGAGGTCTAACCTATTCTAGAGAATAATGCTTGCATTTGTTTTTATTCCCACTATGACTCAAAATGTCATCCTCATCTAAACAAATAAATACAGTTTTAAAAAATAGGCATTCTTGCCCTGTTCCCCATGCCTGGTTAATAAAAATCATAGAATCATAGAATGGTTTGAGTTGGAAGGGACCTTCAAAGGTCATCTAGTTCCAATGCCATGGGTAGGGACTAAAACAATTTTCATTAGAAAATTCCCAATTACTGCATTGACTTACAAGAAACATTACCTAACTTTTACTGTACACCTCAAGTGCCAGCTTTGAGTGTGGCATTCAGTTCACTCTGGATCAATTCAGAAAGACAAGCAGCTTTTGCAGACTGAATTATAATCCAAGTTACAGAGTAGTTGTCTTCAAAGAATGATGCTGTATTGTGTTATTTCCAAAGAAGGCGGTAATTACAGGTTCTGATGGTCAATTTACTTCCTGCATATTTAACATCTGTTAGCCAAATTTACAGAAACAGTCAGGTAAATAAGTAGTCCAAGGGCAAACCTAACAAACCAAGAAAGCAAAAAAATAAAGCACTTTAAACATCATAAATTACTTTTTTCTTCACTCTTCAGTGTAGTGCAAAATGCTAAAGTGCTGGATAAAGAAAGGCAAAGCAAATTCTTCCCAAACACTGTCTCCGAGTTCTACTGGGTTTGGTCTTTTTTCATACTGATAAATTTTTATCCAAAAGAAAAAAATTTTTACACACATATTCTTCAACTTGTGTACTTATCGTCCACTTCACTTCAAAACTGAGAGATTAACTACCCAGGAGCAATTTCCAATACATGTGGTCTGTAGCACAGCACAGGACCTGGTGTCATTTCTCTCTCTATTAGTGTCCTGTGAAGACTACCTTTGGTGCCAGGGGTAAGATTGAACAAAAGATAATAGAACACATGGTGCAAGATAGGAACGTCTATACTTGAAGTTCTCACTGTCACCTGCATCATCTCTGTTTTGTTCCCATAGGCCCTAATTTTCAGTTTACAAGTTTTTTAAGCTACAGCCTCCTCTTTTAAGGGGCTCATTAGAGTACACATATCTAAACACACATACTTGCTCCCTGTATATGTTAGTTTGAAAACAAAGCACAGACAGTAGACCAGCTGACAGCTGATCTGTTGGAGGAAAGCAGGAAAATAGAACTTCACACTAGGCTTGTCATCTTTCCCCATTTATACCTCTAAGGAGATTCATTATACTGCCTGAAATGAGTTCCTTTTCTTTACTTCATTGGTTTCTTTGCCTGCTTAACAAATTGCTAAATATATATAAATCACTGGGTTAAGTAAAACAAAGAAAGATTGTTTCTTTCTGCAAAAGAAAGACATTTCTGCATGTATAGTTTTAATTGTTTCTAGTTATCTCATAGTAATTAGATGATTAAAGCATTGACAAATTTGCTGTATGATTCAGGAGCATGATGGGCGACGGACCACTATCCAGGAGACCTTGGGATGAGCCTTGCCTTGTTCACCATTCTGAAGAAATTGTGTTGTGCCTTTTGCACTTTTGTAGCTAACACTGCTGTATGAACTTTATCATCAGCTTCCCTATCCCCCAGGTGATTGCCCCATTTGGCTGGGCAACAGGATGCCTCTTCAGGATAGAACCAGATCTAACCTATTTTCTACGGTGGGGACTTCCCCAGAAGTCTAGTATCTTTGTTGGTACTTTTAATGAAGCAAATATAGAAAGTTTGTATGTTCAGCTATTTTATTTTGTCCTGGTCCTCAGATTGAAATACTGCAACTTCTTTGACTTTCAGGTCAGCACTAACAGGGCCAAAGTTGAAGTGAAATTTGTTGCTCTGCCCTCACTACTGTGCCTGCATTAATGCCTTTGAGAAGAATAGTTT
>JBAFWW010026371.1:0-16677 GCA_036873685.1 Agapornis canus
GGTTCCTGAAGAGGCCAAAGTCTGCTTTGTTGAAGTCCAGGGCAGTGAGCTTGCTACACGCTCTTCTCACTGTCCTGAGGATCTCAAATTTGACCATCTCATGGTCGCTGCAACCAAGGCTGCCCTGGAGCGTCACATTTCCAAACAACATGCACTTAAATAAGAAAACAAAGAAATTCATATGTGTTCTTCTGTATCAAAACAATTCTAAAATGAAAATAAAAAAAAAAAAAATCCTTTAGGATGCTGAAAAGAGAAGGAACACAATGTCCAGTGTGGGAGGAGAACGTAACCCTGCCTTAAAATACCGGTTTCTTTGCAGCTTTGCTTTCTTAACAGTAGTAGTTAGGCTTCATCTTTCCTTCTATAGAAAAGTTAGGGAGGGGGGACTAGTCTCATCTACAGATGTACCTGTCTCATGTACATTGTTGTGTTTTTTTTCATTCTAGGGACTCCAGAGGTACTAAAGAGTGCTAACTGTATTCTCCCAAGTTTGCCCACAATTTATTTATAACTGTGGATAATCAAATTTTTCAAGCAGACATTTGAATGCCTGCAGAAAATCCATTTTGGAACATGAAGATTTTGATAAATGCAGCAAACTATAAGATACATCACTGATGGGATCAGCTTATTAATTCTTATTATGGGAAAGCTGTAGGAGTGGAGAAGCTGTTTATCTGCACATGTTTAGGATAGCAACTGCTATACCAAAGAAGTGGATATAGATATTGAATTAAAAAATGCTATTTCCCACTCAGAGAATTCTAAAAGACTGTGGAGACCACTACTTTAAGAGCCAGAATACACCAGTTGCCTGTGTGACATGTTTAGCATACATAGCTGGCATCCAATTTTCACTGTGTCTATTTTCCTCATAAAATGCCCTAGTATGTCAGTGGGATAATCCTTTCTGAGACTATGCTTAACAGCTCTGACACCAGTGATACATTCACTCCGAGATTACAGAACTCCACAGGCACTCAAGTTAAGTACACTGTTGGTAAACTTTTTCTACACCATTTTGAAAAAGGATGCAGGGTTGGACATACGTTCTTCAACCCTTAATCTAATAGAAACCAAGGGGAGAAGGAGAAGAAGACCTACGACAACGTGTCAGTGTTTGTCTGGGATAAACTTTACTGGATTTTAAGCTCAAACCATAGAACATGGCAGCAAATGCTGAGAGAGAATGCAGAAATAGGAGAAGAAGAGGACAGAACGGGAAGGGGAAGGAAAAAGGGAAGGGAGTACAGGTGATGCTAACAGAAAACAGCTAGAAGTAAAGGGAACATACAAGCATCAACACCAAATGCAGCAACTGACAGGACTCAGAAGCTAGGAAACGATAGGTTTCTCTGAGACTTTTAAAGTGACATGGTATTTTCTGTATTACTTATTTTAGGGATTCTTCTATCATTTATTCAGTTTGCAGTATGCAAAAAAAAAAAACCAAAAAAACAACAACCAAAACCACCTGCATGTGTTACAGTATGTAAGACTGTATTTTTCAGTTTTATGAAGCTCTTCATACAGACATTTCTTACTCACCTTAAATGTATCTGTCTTTCCACTCAAGGATTTGGAACTGCATAATGTTCTATGGCAGTCAATTTAAAAACTTCTTGTACTGCTATGTATATAGATTGGGTTCAAGTGCTGAACAGCATTAATGCTGATTTTTAAATCTGATAGACTATGGGATTTTTACAAGGTAACTGGAAACTTTGCAATATGAAAGTCAATAGAATTCAAGGGTAACTGTGCAACTTGTTTTCCTGAAAACAAGCAAACAAAAAGAAACGTGGTTCATGGCTATCAAATACAGAAGATAACACTTATTGGACTCAGTTTCCTAACCAAAACAGAGAAAAGGAAAAATGCAGTTAAAAGCTACAGAAAACTGCTTCAAAATCTAGTAGAAAGCAAGAGAAACCTTTACCAGTATCTCCAATAGAAACATACAGAATCACAGCGCTTCACTGGTGACAAGAAAAAGGTGGTTGACTGTCAGAAGGTATCTAATGAGGCTAAAAATGTAACTAAGTACAAATAAATTAATAAAAATCTGATTGCATTCTCAAATGAAAAAGCTGGAATCTACCTGCCTTCCTGGTGTTGCATGGCCATGGCACATCCTTTCTTGTCTGATAGAGAAGGAAAAGAAAATAAAGTCTTTTCTTGACAAGGGTATGTTAAGAGCTGTTCTCAGGTATGTAACAACTTTATTGAAGGTGCATCCACAAGCAATGCATGTTTCCACAGGAAACCAATAGATGGTGCTCTTTAGCTGCATAATTATGTAATTCTGAGCTAAATATTCAGCTCACATGTATGGACCTACTGACATAGGTGTCTATCTAAAAAGGTGAGTTAGACCACTGTATAATCTCATGCACCACTTTGCTACAGACCTCTCACACGAAGGTGGTAAAATTAAGACAGATCTCTACAAACAAGACAGAAAACATGCAGATCAAAACACTACTACTGTATCTAAGTGCTTGGACTGGTGTATTTACCTATGAAACACAAATTAGTATTATGACCCAGCTGTTATAAGAGTTATTCATTAACACAGAAATAAGAAGTGAGTTTTGGATGACTCCAGGTACTTATGTCAAACTGAATGCCAACATTATAGTAATTCATTATTGCTGATTCCAAATCACTCTCTCACCCACATATATTTTTATGGCCTTTCACTACGATATTGAAGTAATTTATAAGGAAGTCAGAATAATCTTGAAGGTATTTTTAAATAGTATTAGGAAATTAATCTGGACTAAAATGTATAAAGTGTAGTTCATTCTCTTGTATTGGCAAATACTGACAAAAAATTGAAGGATAATAATTTTAGGTTTAAATAGAAGAACAGTAAGACAAATTAGTATTGTAAGGATAAAGAGGAAAACATAAATTTTAGAACAAACTATGTACAATATTAAAACTCCAAGTTAAAAAATAAAAGCAGAATTATTCTTAGCATCATAATCACATTTCATGCATACTGTAATAGTCTAAGATATACCCTTTGTCAAACACATTTTTAATCTTGCAACAATTATGGCAAAGCCAGAGTCAGGCCTATCTACACCCATGTGAATTGCACAGCTTTAACTAACCTGTTAATAATAAAATACTCAGGACAAATTATAAACCAAAACCAAAAGCAACCTCAGTCTCTTCGGAAGACTTATTAAGGAATTTTTAGAAGGATGCTTTCCTCAAGTTATATATTCCTGATTTTACTTCAAAACTATATTTATTAAGCCTGGCCTTTTAAGATATTTATGAACACTACCTCTAGATAAAATTTTCAGTACCCTATTAAGATGAAGTCTAAGGGACATGTTTGGAAGTATTTAAAAAGCTGTATTTTTATGCAAACTCCTCTATTTTTTTAGCACTAAAAATTAACAACAAAGAAGCCCTTCAGACTCAAAGGATGCACCACTTGATGAACTTGGAGTCAGATTCCAGATGCAGCAAAGAGGTTATCTTTCTGTTATGCTTCCAAAAGTACTGTTCTTAGCATTGCAAGCAAGAGCTCACCAACTCAAAAAAAACCCCATGTATTTCATCTTAAATTCCTTTAGGTAACAACAAATTAATAAAATTTATTTTATATTTAACAAATATCAATCAAAATTATTCAAGTTCAAAATTATTTCATCTACAGTCAACTAATAATACTTCTACTTCCTCCACAGATTGAAAAGCTTGTTATACCTGCTTCACATTCATTTTCCATTGACATTCACATTCATGTTCATCTTTTTAAGCCTGTTGATATTTATATTGATTCAAAGCAGAGTTGAATATGTGGTCATCTATATATTTGTGCATCTATTACACATACAGAGCTATATAACTGCTCTTTAAGTAGGAAAAAGGACTTTAAAAATCTGTAATAGTTTTGACACTCTAATTGTATCATGAACATAAAATAGTGAGGTACTGCCACTTGAATATTTTATAAATTAGTTCCATTAGAGAGGACTGCATGAATGCTTGTTAAATAATCTTTTAAGAATAAGAAAAGGCAAACAAATCTCATCTTCCTTTTCAATGCATTGGAAACAAAATACCAGTTATACAACATAGAAATTGAGATTCTTAAGCTCTAGAAACATGGAAAGCATATAAGTAAAATAACATAGTTAATAATAATTTTATGTAATAAACATAAGGCATATACTAGAAACAATTTAATTATATACCTCATATAGATATTTTGCAGATGATTTTTCCTCAGCAATTAGATTTCACTTGTTCTAGCACTTCCATTGCTTTACTTAAGAGTCCTTCCAGATTTACCGTAATCACACTGGAACTGCTTCTAACCTTGCAGAAATGTCTGGAGAGGGTAATCCAGACCTACTGCACCATACACTACAATCACTAAAGAATCATTAGTCTGAAATTATTTTCCTTATTCTCACTCTCTTTCCAGCCTTGCAGCACTCGCTTAGCTGTCTTTTAATGTTCTTCACTAGGATTATGTGATTAGTTTACAGAAAATGCTCCTTTAAGTGAAAAAAAAAAAATCATAATTACCAGACCATGCTAATACAATGTGTGTCTTCTAACACAGAATTACTGTATAAAGCTGTTGACATGATGCTAAAGAAAAAGGAGCAATTAAAAACAAAAACTAAATTAAAAAAAAAAACCCACACATAAAAAGACACATTTTACAATTATACACCTCTAGACCACTAATTTCAACTACAGAACAACTTCACATTTAAACACACAACACACAGCTTATTTTAGCAGATTACAGCGTGCACTACATTTAGCATAGCTCTAATGTCGCTATGGTAACTGCTGTGGCTCAAATATAGCTGAATGTGTAGCTTCATTCCAAATTATCCAATATTCCATTAAACATTTCTTATAAAACTTCCCATAGCTTATCCACACTTTTATCAGTAATCCTAATCTGATCCTGTATCAGTGATACCTGTACTGCTTAATATCTTCATCAATGACACAGGCAGTGGGATCAAATGCAGCCTCAGAAATTTTGCAGATGACAACAAGCTGTGTGGTTCAATTGACACCCTGGAGGGACAGGGTACAATCCATAGGGATTGGGACAAGCTCTTGAAGTGGTCCCATGTGAACCTCACAATGTTCAACAGGCCAAATGGAAGGTCCTGCACCTGGGCTGGAGCAACACCAGTATCAGTACAGGCCAGGGGATGAAGGGATTGAGACCAGTCCTGCAGAGAAGGACTTCAGGGTGCTGGTGGATGAAAGATTGGACATGAGCCAGCAATGTGCGTTTACAGTGCAAAAAGCCAATTGTATCCTGGGCTGTATCAAAAGAAGCATGACCAGCACATCAAGCTAGGTGATTCTGCCCCTCTGCTCTGGTGAGATGCCACCTTGAGTACTGCATCCAGCTCTGAAGACCTTAGCAAAGGAAAGACATGGACTTCTTGGAGCAGGTCTGCAGGATGGCCACAGAAATGATCAGAGGGATGGAAGAGAGTTGGGGCTGCTCAGCCTGGAGGTTCCAGGGAGATCTTAATGCAACCTTACTATGCTTAAAAAGGGCTTATAAGAAAGATGGGGACAAACATTTTAGCAGAGCCTGCTGCAACAGGACAAGGGGTGATAGTTTTAAACTAACAGAGGGTAGTTTTAAGCTGATATAAGACAGATTTTTTTTTTACTATGAGGGTGGTGAGGCAATGGAACCAGGTTGCCCAGATGATGTCCCACCCATGGAAGCATTCAGGGTCAGGCTGGATGGGACTCTGAGCTACCTGATCTAGTTGACTTTGTCCCTGCTCATGGAAGGGAGGTTAGACTAGATGACCTTTAAAGGTCTGCTGCAACCCAAACTTTTCTAAGATTTAACAATTCCATTATCATAGGAACATGTAATAAATCCTTAGCTGTTAGTGATCAGAGAGGTTGCCCTGAAAAGTTGTGGATGCCCCATCCTAGAAGTGTTCAAGGCCAGGCTAGACAGTGCTTTGAGCAACCTGCTCTAGTGGAAGGTGTCTCTGCCCATGTATGGGGGTTGGAACTATATTATCTTTAAGGTTCCTTCCAACACAAACCATTTTATGAGTCTATGATTATAGTTTAGCATAATTAAAAAAAAATCTCCAACAGAAAAATCACAGGAAATAGGAAAATGCTTATAAAAATATAATTTCTCTGATTTCCAACATAGCACTGATCAATATCATGAGATCAATTAAGATTATGGTTCCATTCCTTTCTACTTATATTTTTGTACATCATCTATTACCAGAAGAGATATGTCTATGTGACTATCTGTAAATTTATTCCTGTATTTGCATGTTCAAGTTCATTAACAGATTAATTTCTTGCAAAACTCCAAATATTTTGTTAGGTGTCTACTAGAGCCTCATACATAAAATTAAATGGACAGAATTTTATGTTGTGCAGCAATACCCCATGAGCTCTTCCCCTTTCAAGATTACAGCTTCTGGTCCTTAGAACCCTTAATAAGAAAACATTGACACTGATGACTGTTGTGCATGTCTATGCATGAGTGTGAAGTAAAGGGGGTACTTGCACATTGTACTTGAGACACTAAGACATAAGCACTTTGACACAAAGCTGCTTCACTGACTGACATGACACAACTTGTGGTCATGTGGAATGTTAAGACAATTGCACCCTGACAAGAGTAAAGCTGTTATATAGATCCAGAAGTATCTTCAAAACAAAGTTTTCACATATTTGCCAAGCACAGATGACACACATTTTTATTTGATATAATTTTTTTCAGCAAATCAGATGCTACCTGGAACTTCACAGTTATTAATACACTGTACTGCCTAGCCTCCTAGGACATTAAAATAATAGTGAGATTGCTTTAGATCTCCAGGAAGGCATTCTGAAGATAATAACCATCAGTCAGCTGTAAGTAGCAGATCTGTATTTTTTTTCTAGGCTACGCTTTTTAGCAATGGCGTGTATGTCGAGCAACATTAAAACCTGCATAGGCAGCATGCAAAGAAACCATTCTGCAACATTCCCATAGACAGAACTATCATTTTTTACTTGGAACAGAGAACACAGAATTAGTATTATAATTACTAAGCCCTAATAATGCTAAGTTTTAATAGTTTTAATCAGCCAACATAAGATAATAATACTTGCACACATGAGTACATGTAGTAAGACTGAATTCTAGCCTGTTTAGAGTAAGATGGCATCTATCTGCTCTGGCTTACTGTGAGGGTGAATTTTGCTCACTGTTTTCATTGTTGGAGTACAATACCCTGATAAGCCATTCAAGACACAACAATAGAAAATGTTCTCAGAACAAATTCAAATATGTAACATCAATAAATGTTCACTGCTAAGATACCTTAGAAATAAAACTCTTGAAGATGGCAGAAAATAAGAAGGATCAGGACTTGGAAAGAAGCAGAAGCAAACCACTGTGTTTTTTTCCAGTTCTGAAGCGTAAAAGTGTCCACATGAAAATACGTAACAAAATGCTTATTGCTAACAGGTAGAAAATATCTTAAATACCCTTTAATATTTTCAAAACACTCATCAAAAGATTAAAAACAGAACAAAGATCTTTACAAGACCTTTGACTTACCATATTGACGGTGCTTCTGTTCCACTGATCTCTAAGAAGTCATATCCTTCCTCTAACTGGAAGTCAGTAAAGACCAAGGCAATAGTATCTCCTGGTTCAGCCAATATGGTCCAGGTGCAATCAGCATTATTTTCATACTCGGACGGGAAATGAGGACTTGAAATAGTTCCACTTGTCCCACGCAGTGTACCTCCACATGCCCCTTCAGCTGATGAGCAGAATAACAATTATTACTGGAGCTGCAGTTTAAACAGCTATTTCTGCCCTAACGAATCCAGATCATCCTCTGTGCATGTAGAATACCCACAAAACAAAATATTACGCAGATGAATGGGAATAGAACAGTTTTCGGCGTTTAAGCTGAAGAAATTCTTGGGTTGGATTTTTTTTTACTTTTTAAATCGCTGGTGATACTTTAGTGCCAGGCCAAAGAAGGATAAGATCAGTAGAGACACCTAATATGAGCTCATTTAGAGAACCCGCACTTTGGCTCTGTGAAACTATGCAGAGAAGTCTAAGAAAGAACTTGGCACAGAATCACAGAAACACAGTTAGTCTCTCCGTGATATCTGTTTAAAAATATCACCTTTTTTAAAGACTTCTCTCATTTCTTATAACTATAAAATCTGCTAAAAAATATTCTAAACTAGGAAGCACTAATCACATCATACTAGCCATTCTTCATTTTTTTGTTCTGAATTGGGACATTTGCAGATAGCAAATAAATTCAGAAGGTTTGGTTGCCAGATGGACCTTCCAAATCGCACACATCATCAGCTAATAACATATATTTTTAAATGGTCATTAAACAATTTTCAAAAAAAAAAAATAAATACAGAGCACAGAAATTTCATGCTAAGCCTGGAGTATTGCTTAATATGTTGCTTGCTGCCAGACACAGAAGACTTCTTGTACTCTTCCTTGCCCCATAAGACTTAATTGAAAGATTTAAAGATATGCTGATTATTATTAGTATTGGGTATTAAAACACGTAATTAAAAAAAAGTCTCATCTATGCAACTGATTGGCATAAAGAATTAAAGATTTGCCAAGTGGCTATTGGTGTGTTGTAATGTGGGAATGAAAGCTACAGCAGTAGTAATTAAAAATATTTCTGCATAGGTGAATGATCAGAAGCATTTTGCTTTTATGCTTCTTACCCATCTTTACTTATTGCTGTTATCATTAGGTATTATTTGCATACTGTAAGTGCATGTGGAGATTTAAAATTAAATACCCTGGCAAGGTCCATGACACAAGGAACTTACAGTCTAATTAGGATAATAGCTGAATAGTTAATTAACGTAACAGAGAGAGGTAGGAGTAAAGCTGCTCTTCTCACTCACAGCTGAAAGTGTGTCAGTGAAAGTGAGTTTTAAAGGAAGATTTGAAGCAAAAAGGATTCTTTTGAATCAAAAGAAGAATACTGTGCTGGACATTCAAAAAAGACAACTATTAAAAGAGGAAAAATAACTAATCAGGGACTGAAATAAAAAGAAGAATTGGAAGAAAGGCAGCAACAGAATAATTTCTTTAACTTTTAAGTATTGTATGGCACATTGATTGAAAAGAGGAGAAAGCTGCTGAAGAGATTCAAACAGGTAGTTACCTTTACTTTTCTAAGTGAAAAGTAAATTTTTACTTACTAAAGAAATGTAACATAACCTTGGCTATCAAAGTCTTACTTAGATTCATGATTTCTTAGCACACGTATTTTTTAGAGGAGGGCAGGTCTTTCCAATAAATGTAATATCTTACTTTCTGGACCTTGATATTTATATGTCCTTTTTTAAATGAAGGAGGTTTAGAAATGAAATAGATCTACACGCCTAAAAGATTTCCTTTTGTTGCTGAAATCAGGCCACTTCTGTGATCATTTCTCCCTCAATCCCTGGCTTTTTATACAGTGCATATTAAGAAGACCATTGTGCCTCTGAGGGATGAAAGGGGAAAAGAAGTGAAACTTAAAGAACTCATGGATAAAGCTGAGATTCAAAGTCAAAATTCCTGGTGCATAATACATGCAGAGATTACAGTAATTTAAAAACTATTCTAAATCTGTCACAAATCAGAAAGGAGAATCAAGATTTGTTACCCAGTAATATCTCAAATGACCCTTCTTTCCTTAAAAAAAAAAAAACAAAACAAACCCAGAACTGTATAATCTTCAAACAATTCAGATCATCAGCTAAACCAGCAACAAAAACCAAATAAACTTCATATATTCTGTGCCAATGTTTCAGTGTAGAAACTAACACTGAGTTACTAATTTCCACTCGTGCCATCATCAGTATCAGAAGTTGAATGAACCACCAAAACCTGGTGTTTTCCACCATCTCTTTTGGGAGCAGGGGAGGGAAGGGGACAATGGGATTTTGTACTTTTTGCACATTTGTCATAATAGTGTGATTTGGCTTGGTTTGGTTTTTGTGGGGGGTTTTTTTGGTTCGTTGGTTGGTTTTGGTTTTTGGGTTTTTTTGTTGTTGTTGTTGTTTTGGTGTTTTTTTTTATTTTTATTTTAAAGAATCAAAATATGACAGTATGAGCTCCATTTAATATGGCATACAGGTCTGTACTCTTGAAAGCCACCAAGCAGGCTTTTTCTACCCAGGGTAAACAGCAGGATGTGCAAAATCCTAAGTCAGACATAATTCTTTGGTACTAGCCATTTGCTGTTATATTTTGTTATAACAATATTCTCAATGACACCATCTCTCACTGTGTTTATACTGACATTAAGTAACATGCTAGTAGTAATTACAATGCTACTCAGTGTTTCTGCTGCACAACCCTTGAACAAGCTTTGAGCTCTAAAGCTCTGAATTTCACAGCTGACAAGAAAGACTTATGTAGTTGAGTATTTCTGCCAATCACATGCAAAATCTAAATTTATATGCTGTGCAATACCAATGAAAGCCAAAGGCACTCCAGCTACTACAGATATCTACCCAGAGGAATTCATAGCTTTTTAATCTATTCACAAATACGTTTTGAAGAGGTTTGCAAGAAACCAAGTTAGCTCAGAAATGGAAAGGAAACATTAGTCAGGTAGGACCCCAGAAACAAACTCAGACCAGAGAGTATTTTCTATCTGACAGATGTGGATGTCGTATGGAAAGACCATGGTACAAGCAGCTGAAAAGAATAATCTTCCCTCTAATATATTTCCCATGCTCACAGGAGGTTTAGGGACCTCCTTCATCATAGCTGGCACATAGGCTAAGGCAACTAGACTGTTGAATGCTAAAATGTAATAAAATGCCCAAGAGCAAGTACAGGCAGAAAGGATGTGGCCATACTTCTTAAGAGGGTACAAGACAAACGGTCTGGACATACACTGAGTTTCACCAGCTGTCCCCAGAGCTAGTTGGCCTCATTGGACTGATCACATTTCTTGGCCATGGCCCTATGTCATGTTGTTGAGAGAGCTAGAATAGTACCTGGGAATCTTAATGTATCACTCACTGTGCTTAGAGTAATTTGATAGCAGATAGTGCCTCAGGCTTCATGAATTCAAATTCTAAGTGATTTACAAATTGCATTTTAAAAAGTGCAAGTAATTAATTCCAAACACTCATGTTATTTTCAAGTTGTAAGCAACTGCACAAAGTGCTGTTTGTATCAGCATAAATGACTACTTGAAGTATAAAGCTACAAACATTTGGATCTCTCAGTAGTCAGGAATTAAGTGCTTGGAATTTAGAGCAAATGCATCTTCTATAAAGTATATATGCAAACCTGTATGTCTAGCACCACTTGACAGAAACCACAGATACTGTAGGGATTTGTATCTTAAATAAAACACATAAACCTATCCATCAAGTTAATATGTGTAAAAATAAAAAGCATCGCTATGGAACAATGGCAGTCAATGAAAAATCTTAAATTTTTCTTCAAACTAGGAGGAGTCATTTCACCAAAAATATCAATATGACAATTTTGGTAAGCTGTGTCTTGCATAAATGAGATCTTGCTTCAAGTGAGGTGTAAACTCTGCTAAGCAGACATCCAAGGATGGAGTAACAACAGGAACAGTATCTTAAGAGTCTTCCTCATCTGAACTGGTGTGTTCTGAACATTCTATCATTTCTGACAGAATGTTTTGACCATTCAATCATTTTTACTAGACTTTCCTCTTCTTGCTACATAAATACTTTCCAGAGTGCAATGTTCTGTATTCTGTGTGCCTTTATTATACAAAAACTAATAAAATGTGTATGTCTTTTTTTCTTTGTTGCATAATAACAAAGAACAATTAAGACTGATCTAGTCTTTCAAAATCAATTTTGAATCTGACTTGAAGTGATCACAATTGGTTATTCAACTTTAGTTTTTACTGAAACCTCCTCATTTGAAACATCATTTTGCTACATTGCTACTGTAAAATAACTGATATAAAACGTAGCTGTGACTTAAAGTACAAAATTCACAGTAATAACGTTTCTGTCCTGTTATTTGTAGCCATTTCCTTACCTCTTTCATCACCAGCAACAGAATAGATGCAATTAAAAACTTGAGTGATATCTCATAACTTCTAATCAAATGACATATTGTCATTTTGTGTCATTTTGTAAGTCGCATAAATTAAAGAAAAATGCAGCTTTAGAGGGATCTAAATGAGCCATGGGCATACATTATTTAGCATGCCTTACTGAAAATACTACTAAAACAGTTCTTTATTCACTGAGGATGGAAAGCAACACAGGGAGAGAGACAAAATCATAGAATCATAGAACAGTTAGGGTTGAAAAGGACCTGAAGATCATCAAGTTCCAAACCCCCTGCCATGGGCAGGGACACCTCACACTAAACCATGTCACTTAAATCATGTTTTTTACTTTTAAAAATAGAATGTAAGAAGATTACTTGATTTAACCATGTGGACTTTGATAACAAAGATAGGCAGTGCAAGAAGGCAGAAAATCACTACATTTTGTCACAATGTCAAATGCCTTAAAATCTTTCTGGAGTTAAAAACAGCCCTCAGATTGTACTATTGCTCAGTCAGGAAGCTGATGAGTATGTATTTTATTTTTTAATGTTAGTTAAGAAATTAAGCTTGAGATTTCTCCTTTAAATTTTCCCTGTTTTGATTGTTTTGAACTTACTCTTTTGTATGTTTGCTGTTGAATGTAATCATTGGACACTCCAATATGAAATATTAGAAATATAGGGCACAAGAGGGATATGTTCTTGCAGATGGCAAGAGCTTAATCTTATGCTACTTACTTTCTTATTTACCCTTCTTACTCTATGGAAAAGTCTCAGTTCTGACCTGGATGGATTAGTTGCAAAGAAAAGCAGTTATTTTCTCCTTCTTCTGCCTGGGCTGAAATTTCAGAGGGAAGGCTTAGGTCCACTAAGTACACTGGTGGCATTGCTTTGTGTATATTTTGCCTAAGAAACTTGGTTTGCACAGAACATGACTAGCATGGGCCTAGATTTGAGGGGGGGGAAGGGTATCAGGTGAAATGCAAAGCTTCACACCTTCCTGTCAATTCCTTTTGCTCTGCTTCCTCCAGCAGCTGCAAAAGTAATGGTAGGTCTGGTTGCAATGCCTTGTTCCAAAGCACTAAAAACCCCAGAGGCTGGAAAAAATACTGTTACGGATGTTAACAGGATCAGCCCTTGCTTATTGTAATGCAGGAAGCACCAGAGGACCCGATAAGGCTAAGTCTGGGATACAAGCTTAGCTGGCTGTGGCTCTTGAAAAACTGCAGCATTACCAGAGAAATGACTTCATTAACAGAACAAACACTGGGTCCTCCTGCAGGTTGTTATCTGGGTTGAATGGCACTGGGCACTTTTCTGAAGTACAGAAGTGTCACATAGCCTGATCCTGTGAGTAAACACCACGCTGATTCCTATCATGCAAAGTAGACTGCAGCCCCTCAGGACATACACTGCAGTGGAAGGAGGGCAATAAACCAGGAATTACTAAGTTTTGTAACCCCAGTAGCTAGCAGGGTGTCTGTGCCAGGCTTCGTCACCTCTCTGTATTGCTGGTAGTCCTGCAAGGGCACTGAAAGATGCTGTCTTCAAAATCTATCAGTAAGCTCTTGTGTTGAAAGAAAACCTATGTGTGCAGGATTGCCAGATTGGCAGTCTGGCACACTCATGTGTTATTAAAGGTAATTACTAAATCTGGTGAAAACGAGTGGCTAGGCCAACCCCTAGCTTATCTCCCCACACACAGGAACAATGCAGTTGCAAAAGGCAGTAGCAACACATGGCATCAATTAGGGCTGCACACAGAGTGTAGCACAGCACCCAGGTAGCTTCTTTGATTGCAGAGCTCTACTACTTCATCGTTTGTCATTTCCAACCTGAGGAGGCTAGATGATCTGAATGCTCATCAGCGGAGAGAAATTTATGATGTCATGTGCCTTGGAGGAAGGCTTACATTATGCAGCTTGGAAGAGAAAGCAGGCAGAGCTAGCTCCAGGCCAGACCAGGTGCCCTAGGCAGTATTTCCACAGGCACCCATCTCTGGCAGATGTAACTTGGGCCAGCCTTGTGTCAAGAATGTGGTTTGACACACATTTAGCCTGAAGAGCAGGGGGAACATTTCTCAGATCGCAAGATTTAGTGTAAGAAATCTCTTTTTTTATATATAAGTATGGTCAAATTCACTCTAAGGTGCCTCCTGTAAATTTGGCAGGGGCTCACATAATTTCCTAGGCAGAACTGTAGCAATTCCTTAGGCTTCCCGAGATAGCCGCTATACGGATGTGTGTATTTGAAGAGTATTCATTAGTGTGATCTGAAAAAGGCTTTAAAGAAAGAATGTATATGGGAGGTGTCTCTGGAGATGATGCTTCTATGAAATGCTTTTAGTTGGGAGAACAAATTAAAGTAATGAATTAAATTCTGAAGGACTAATATATCATATAGGATACCTTAGGCATTTTCACTTTCAGTGTCCAAAGGACTGTTTGGAGACACCTCTCAGGATAACATTAATCTCTAAGGTTAGCTAGTGTAGTGTTCATGTTCAGAACTGCTGTGTTCAACCCCCAGTATGTATAAAACCCTGGATGGGAATGGATCTGAGTTTTCATTGATGTAACCAAGTGCCTTTGAGATATTTTTAAATGTCAGATTTCAGGCACAAAGCATGTTACTGTGATTTGATCTTCAGACTTTGTATTTACCTGCCTAGCTTCTATCAACAACTGTTTACCTTGGAGATAACTTTAAACTATTGATTTGGGTTCTTTATGATCCAACTGATGATATTTAAATCAAGCTATGTAAATCATTCATTTAAGCACTATCTAAAAGAAAACTTTGAAGGTATTGGTTTTCATTTTTAAGGGCTTAAAGAAAAACAAACACTGGACAAACAGTTTAAAAAACCAAGAGAATCATCAGCCATGTATTCTGTCATTTTTACTTATGTAAATAACAAATAAATATCAAATATGCAAGTGTCACCTAGATCTCTTACTCTAAAAGAGCTATTCTAGACTGTCAATTAATGGGACTTAATGCAACTGATGTGTCTTCTGTTTCTCAAAATGGGGATGTAGGTAGTTTGTAGATGAGGCTTTGCACTGCCTGAAGTATGACTCCAAGCAAAGATGGTAATTTCCAGATGCTTACCCTAAAATGAGACATCTTTTCTTGTATTTAATAACCCAAATATCACAGTATGCTTAAGGATGGTGCTGACATTTTCAAAGACCACCCAAGGTGTCCCCTTCCTGACTGCAGATATGTTCTGGGTCTCCATGGGACTTACTGTCTTTTCTGCTTTATTGTGTCTTTTTGGCTTGCTTTCATTCTGCCTGTTACCAATCTGTTGGAGTCCAGCTTCAGTATTAGCAAACACCATTATTGTTATAGCTGTAATGAGTGCTTGACTTTTAAAGGTAACATAAATATATACAATACATAAACTAAATTTCACTAGTCACCACAAGTCTCAAGATTAATCATGTTAGTAATTTGATTTCTCATGTAATTGTTTCTTAGCTGAAGATGAGGCTTGCATATTCATTCAGTGCTAGGTCAGGTTCAGTGAACTTGTTTATTTATCCTTCTAATCCTTGGACGTCAGAAGACTGTCCAAGCAGATGAAAGTTATCTCTTATGATCTAACTTTTTCTTAAAAATATCTTTTTCCTCAAAAGACAAACACTTTAATATTTCATTTTGTGTTTTCTTAGTGGAAACTTCATTGTTTAACTTAGCCCTTTGTGCTCAGAAAGATCTGAGACTTAACAAGGTTAAATAGTAATTGACCCAAATAACTACCTGTTTGCATCACACTCTTGAAGGAAACAATCACAAAATCAAACTAAAGTACTTTTTTCAATTGTTTGCTTTCTCCTGCTAAGCAGGAGAGCAGTTCTTTATGTGGCTTGTTACCACAGGGCTTCTCAGGCTGTGGCGGCTGTAACTGACACTGGACGACATGTTTGGTTGGGTGAGGTTTTGGGGAGGAGATGTGTAAGAAGTATGTGGTGACTGAAAAGGCACTTTTCCAAGCTTTCTATTTTTGCCTAATCCGGGTATCCTGTCCCGATGCAGAAAAATGTCACTTCTGTCACAGACTCACCAGAAAGGTTGGGTTCCCAAGTGTGCCCTGTATTAGGCTCTACTGTCTGTAAGTTAATGAAACTCACACTGACTTTGGACACTGACATTTCCCAGTTCTGTGTGAAAATAACAATTATTTCAGTTCTGAAAAGAGATACCGATTTGCTTATGTGCAGCTTGGGACCTGAAGTTGAATGTGTGTAATCATATTGTCTCCTCATATAGTCAAAATGTCATTTATGACTGCCTCTGGTGTTGCACAAGAATTAATGTAGGGGAGTGTTTGAAGAAAGTGTGGTTTTAGGAATAAGTGTTGTCTCTATTATCACATGCAACACCACAGCTGATCTTTGGATCTCAGATCCAATGTTAGCATGGTGTCCTGGGTTCAGCAGTAGCAGTCCATTTTTCTCCTTCTTAGCACCTGATGCAGTTCTGTGTTTTGACTTTCGGCCTGGGAACATAGCTGATCACACCAGTGTTTTCAGTTGTCACTAAGTAATGTTTATTCTGACCAAGGACTTTCT
>JBAFWW010026376.1:13877-36940 GCA_036873685.1 Agapornis canus
TTCTTTGTTGTTGTTGTTTGGGTTTTTTTGTTGATTGGCTCTTTTTTTGTTTTGTTTGTTTGTCTTAAAGAAGTTCCTCAGGAACTTACTGACCTTACACAACCTAAGCTCTGTTTCTACAGGAGCAATGTCATTACAAGCAGATTATGCTGACTGTCATATGGAAAACACAGCATATGGGGTTTACCATCTGATAGGTCTAACCTGAATCAGTGCAAACCATCTCTCAAGACAAGTCCTTCAGCTGCCTGATGTCCTACTAAGAGACTTAACATTGTTTTAAGTTTCTTCCTGCTGATTACTCAGTACCTATGCTTAATTTTTTTTCCTAATGAGTTTTTGGTACTGTAGATTACTAAAGTTAAATTGGCCAGTTATCTAATTCATCCAAATTTGGTAGTCAAGTTTATTACTGCAAGATGCTGCAGCCTAGGAGCATACTTCTAATTTCTGTCAGTTGTTGTAAATACTGAGCATAAATGCTGAGTTCAAGCTGGTTTTTTTGCTGTTGACTGCTTTTTCTATTATAACATGTAAAGTGTGTGCTTACATAAACAATGTGTATGACAACTAAAATGCACCTCAGCATGTGAAATGAGTTAAGTTTTCATCAAATGTCTGTTCTCACTTTCTGTCAGACTAATTCTCATAGCCTCAGTGCCCTGTGGGTTTCTCAAAATGCCCTGTGGTTTTCTTGTAGAAGACTTTTGAAGCACATTTTACTGTTCATTCCACATGTTGATTGAGAAATATTGTACATAATCACCCTTTTTAGCTCTTTGCAGAGATTTTCTTCATTGTGTTTGCTTGATGTACTGCAGAGCATTTATTTGCTGTACACTTTTACCTTTTTAAGAAGAAAAATGCTGTCAGAATTTGTACAACTGAAAGCTGAACATACTTATCCCTTGGCATTGTTTCTTTCCCAGGGAGTGCTGTCCAATATCTCCTCCATCACTGACCTGGGAGGCTTTGATCCAGTTTGGCTCTTCCTAGTGGTAGGAGGAGTTATGTTCATTTTGGGATTTGCAGGATGCATTGGAGCTTTACGAGAAAATACCTTTCTTCTCAAATTTGTAAGTAGCCTTTGCAACTTTGGCATTCATTAATTACATAGCCTGAGTCATGGTCTCAGTTCCTGCTTAACTGTGTAAAGATTTTAAAATGTCTTTTGGGGAATGGAAGGTGTTATCTGATGTGAAGGTACTGTTCTGTGAATAGTTTTTGCTTAACTGTTAACACTTTACAGCATTTCAGTCCCTGGTGCTTACTGGTTTGTCTTTCTAAGCTTGGAAACTATTAATGGTAAGAATCATAACATGGAACTACTGCTTTTCATATGCATACAGCCTAACATTTTGCTTTCCTGTCATGGAAAGAGAAGTTTCTGCAAAGAATCTGCATGTTGAACTTGAGTCCACAACAAGCTGCCTGTGAAGTATGAGGCATGTAGATGCAATCACTGAATGTGACCCATGTGGTTTCTGCTGTGCAATTGCCCCTCATGGTACAGAGAAGATAGGACTGTTGCGAGGGGTTGCTTGCTGATATCCTCAATTCTGTACTGTTTACCCAATTTGAAAAGGCTTCATTGCTCCCTGTCAGTGCTGGTGCCTGAGAGGAAGCAAGGGAGGAGAATGTGCCAAGGATAAGTAAATAAAATAGATGTTGTCGAACTCTGGACTGGACTTCTTAGTTGGAGACAAGCTGCTGATACACAAAGGTAGCTCAGTATTCAAAATGCCTTTAGCTAAGTAGGGTGGTTTAGTTTTTTGAAAGGGCTCCTCCTGTAAGTGTTGAAGATGAAGATAATAGTCTCATGTTCTATTTGAAATAAATTTAAGATTCTTTCTGTCACCACTCCAGCTTTCAGATGTGGGCAGAAGCCTGGGTAGTACTTGTGTCTAATAACCATTAACTGTTAATATATACATGAAAAGGCTTCCAGTGAAATAACTGCCTTCAAATGACATTTTTGGCTCCCAAAGACCTGTTTGATAAGGGGAGGAGGCTTCTTGAGGCATTTATAAAACAGCTTGGAAGAGTTCTAACTTACTTTTCTCTTGCTTGAAAAAAGGGGAGTGGGGGAAGCTATTGTAACACCTTTTTTCACTTCACTTCTCTTTGCTTTTCTAAAATGAACCCATCTGCTGTACCAGAAATAGCTTCCTATACGGCAGCTGCAGGATAGATTAAAAATGCATCTGAACAAACACAGCACATATTAAAATGAAACCCAAAGGCGCAGTTGCAAAAGGGATGGGCTTCCAGTATATGAGGACCCCTCTGTATTTTAAACAGTGTAGACTCAGTGGAGATCCTTAGAGAAAGTGGCAGATCATTAGTAATGCCTTTGGCATCCATTGCATTTGCATTAATCGTAGAACCTCATTTGGTTTTAATGTGGATGTGAGTCATTCCATAGACATTCTGCTCCAATTTAGTCATTAATTAATTTCTGCTGTTACCAATTTTTGCTTTGTCTGCTTAGGCAAAACTTCAGCAATGAGGTGTCAAAAGAAAAAGTCACTTAGAAAGTATTCCACTGGCACTATTGGTTGTTTATGCCTTTGAAAATGTAAGTGCCTACCTAGAAATTTAAGATGACTTTTCAGAGGGCTCTACAGGTGGTGAGTAGCCATGTGTGTTGAATTTACAGTGAACTCTGTTGGATCTCTTTGAAAATGCCAGGGTTTAAATTTCTTGGCATTTTTATTATTTATTACAATAGAATTAGGATTCCTGTACTAGAGCCCTAATTAAAAAATGGCTATTTTTAATTTAAGATTTTGTGTGTGCTGGAATAGCTTGAACTTGCACTGAAGCAAATAAAGCCCTAGCACTGGGCATAATTGTGAGCCTTGAGGAACATATTTTTGGTCATAAAGCAAAATAATTTTAACCTTTTTATTTTTCTTCATAGTTTTCTGTGTTTCTTGGAATTATTTTCTTCTTGGAGCTCACTGCTGGTGTTTTAGCATTTGTTTTCAAAGACTGGATAAAGGATCAGCTTTATTTCTTTATAAACAACAACATCAGAGCGTACCGAGATGACATTGATTTGCAAAACCTCATAGACTTCACACAGGAATATGTAAGTTGGACTATGTTTATTTATTTGTAAAGCATACTTTGAAAAAATACCTACTCTATTTTTTACTTTCCATCTGTTTGGTTTCTTCAAGGAACAACAAAAATATTCTAGCGTGTAATACTTTTGAATCTCTATATATATATGTATATTTCTCTTTACAGAACTACAAACACACAGCACCTGTGACAGGTGGTTTATTTGTTGATGCATGACTGAGCAAATCAAGGCAGAGAGTTGGGGTGACTTATTCTTGAAGATGATAGTATGTCAAATCCACTAGTCATATAAATCAGTCTTGTGTTCAGATTTTTGGACCATATTCCATATGTGTATGGAGATATTTTGGGCTTCTTGGGGAGAGGGGTGTTAAAAATATTTTATTGTAGGAGCTATCACACCTGTTTAAAAAAAAAATCATTTTCTAAACTTAATTTGGTTCCAAGGTGAATGTTGGTGTAGTTCTAGCAATGTTAAAGATGCTACACCACACTGCAAAGTAACAGAGATATTTAGCTGGTCTGGGTGAAGCTACAATGTTATTTCTTTTTAACTAGGCTTAATGCAATTAGCCTAATGAAGTGGGCAACTCATAGTACTCATAGGAAATCTTTAAATGAGGCTACATTTGCACTTGGAAGTCAAGGATAAAGCCAGAGTTGCACAAGTGTGTGTAGATTAAGCTCTGTAATTTATCAGTGTGTGTAAAGGAGTCTTGTACTGACTTTTGGACACAAGTTATTTTGTCAGTGCCTTCTTACTTCAGTACTCAGTTCTGGCCTGTGTTGATTTGAATTTGACCCTATGTAGCTGACATGGTTGAATGTTGGATAACGTCATGTTTAATGGTTTTTGTACCTTCTGCTATTAATGTATTTTTATTCAGTGTTTGATTTTTCTTCTTTAAGCCTTGGGGGGGAAAAAAAATGATAAGTAAGTAACAAGATGTGGATCCTTGCGCTGGTTTGAATCTTGTCCAGCTTGGAGAAGGTCAGGGATCACTGCAATCTGAAAGCAGTGATCCACTTGTATGCAACCAAAAGGCTACAGTCCGATTTTGCAGACACTACATCAAACTTGCTTTCCTAAATCAATTAGCCATCTTAGCAGATAAGTCAGGGACAGCATGAGTCTGGAGAGCAAGCTAATTTTTCAACTAGCAGAGAAAATGCTTGAAGACAGCATGGTCAGGTGTTGCAGAGGGAACGGTGCTACATCTAGAGAAAGTTGTAATTCCAATGCTTTTTTAAATGTGATTTGTGGTTTATTTTGCTTATATATATATACACACACACATGTATATATGTATTTGTTTTAAAGTTGAGATGGGTGGGTTCATTGAGCTAGCTCTTTAAACACTGTAAACCATAAGTGTTCCACCGATCTCCAATCCATTCTTTGTATGTTCAGCAAGTCTTACCAATTCCATGTGTGTTGGCATGTTTTGCCAGAGTCCAGGCATGCTATTGGGCATTATTTGCTTTTTGAAGGATTCTGCTTGTCTTCAGTAAGTATGTTTTGTGCAGTTTGTGATGCTCAGGATAAATGTGTTCATATTGTCTGATGTACACTGAGGCAAAGATTTCTCCCACACTGGGAAAATGAGTACCTATACCAATGTAGCCATTGGAGCTGATTAGTTATGTTGAGAACCCAGGGCATGTTAGACTGGATAGAATATTGTACTCTTGGCTCTACTGTCCCTGGGCCATAAGCTTGTAGGCTGGTACACATCTGTGGTTTTTTTGTAGGCATATCAGCTCACTTTTGTGTGTTTTGCTCCAGAGAGTGGTGTTGCAGGGTGTGAACATAACTTTAAACGCATTATATTTTTAATAACTTACAGGTATGGCATAGTATTGATTTTTAGAAATGCAAACCCAAGTCAGCTTCAATGAAACCAGAGGGGATCTCAGATTTTGTTTTGAAAGCTAGGGGAAAACTGGTAGCAGTGCTGCATGTTACTAATGCTGAGCTTTGTTTGTTTTGAAATCAAGAAGTTCTCCTTTCTTTGTTCTAGTGGCAGTGCTGTGGGGCTTTTGGAGCTGATGACTGGAACCTGAATATTTACTTCAACTGCACAGATTCCAATGCAAGTAGAGAGCGCTGTGGTGTTCCCTTCTCTTGCTGCACTAAAGACCCTGCCGTAAGTGACAGTCAGATGCATGAACTTGTATTTTTTTGTCCTTGCAGATCAGCTTAACCACTAACTTTTTTGCAGTCAGCAAAAGTCTTTAGCTAGCTTCAGTCTTCATGCTGTTTGTATGCTTTTTGCTGCTTTTCATTAGAGTGAGAGAACCATGGGCTTGGCTGAACATCCATATTAATTTTAGCAAGTATAAAAACCAGAAACCCTTAATGAGTTGAAGGATATGAGCTTTCAATTAAATATCATCAGGGTATTTCATTCACTGCCTTAAAGAATGACAACTCTAAGACCAGACACTCTAAAGCAGCACTTGTTATTTAGTGCAGTATCCAGAGGCTGCATCTAGTTTGACTCAGCTTCTGCTATGTATGGTAATGAGTGACAGTCTGTGCCCTGAAGAACTGACATATGTTTGCATTAGAATCTTGAGGCAGGTATGGACATCTTTACACACTCTTTTTGTCTTTTTAAAATTACTGCTTGTTCTACAGTCACCTGAGATCAGACTTGAGTGTCAGAAATTGTTTGAGGGAACAGGTTTCTGGTAAATTTCCATGTCTTTAAAAGTAGTTATAGTTCTGTATCATCAAGCAGAAAATATTGGAGCCATGTATTACTAGTACAGATATGATCAAGAATGAAGGATAAAGTGTAATGAAAGCAGTTCACTGACAGTGGAAGGCTTGGAATAGGGATGGGTGTGTGCATAGAAACTTACATGGCTAACAGTGCAGTTTTACATTTGACTTTCATATATCTTAAAAGAGCAGCCTGTGAATGCTTGTATTACCTAGTTGTTCAGCTATGGCTTTTTTTCCATCTGGAGTGACTTACATTTCCTTCAATGTGCGAGTCTCTAGTACTGACTGAAGTGAGGCAAACACTTCAGGTGCTTCCTGCCTTGCTAATGCAACACAGTTGCTGCTACCAGCATCTGGTCACTACTGCAGCTCTCTCCCTCTACTTATAAGGCACTGCCAGTTGCACAAGCTGTGTTCTTGTTCCTCTGCAGTAAACATGTCTTCACAGTAGTTTGAATCTTTCTCACAAATATCACTGAAAATGTTTTAATGATATATTAAAATATAGGTTAGGCTCAAGCATTACATTATGCTTTGGAATCCCCCTTTTGGATTTCAGTCTGCCCACTCACCCACACAGAAAGGTCATCGCAACCCAGTTTTAAAAATATAGCTGTTATAAAACCAAACTAGTGACAGCAGTACGAGGTAATCCTATAAATACATAATCCACTAAAGTTCTCGCTCTCTAGTTGTGTATATAGTTATGCAGTTTCTTAATGGGTGATGCAGCAACCAGAAAATTAAAGGTAAGTCTCATTCGTATTCATGGGGGGAAGCAGCACACTTTTTTTTTTTTCTTTATTTTTAAAGTCAATTAATATTTCTAAAAATATTTGAAGTTACGCATATAATTAATGTAACCAAGCTGTGCCTGGTTCGATTTCAGTGATAATCACGGGTTTATTATGTAGGAAAGCAAATTTGGCCCTTTTGGAATTAGGATTCGGTGTTGGAGTGATGCAAAAACTTGTGTGGATGCTTTATTGCACAGACCTTACTTTTGGTTTATCTTGAATTAGGAAGTAGCAAGTTTAAGGTAGGCCAAAATAAGTCTCATCTAAAGCAAATTATGGTTCACTTTGCTGCAGTTTAGCAGCTTGAAATTTTCCAAATTCCTGTACGGGCGAGGCCTAGAAAAGTTGATTTATTTCCATTTCATTCTTCACGCTCTCCTTTGGTTAACAAATTCCAAGGCTAAAGGCAGAAGACACCGATGATAAAGCAAGCAGGCATTCATTACAAAGAAGAAGGCTTAAAATTCCTCTGTTAGAATCTTATCTACTTTTACAGCCTTGAAGAGCATAGCATTTGTATTTTAGATCCTGGAACAGAAATATTCATCTCATTTAAAGATAAGAAGTGCTAAAATCTTGAACATCCTTTGAGGGAGTCCAACTTGGGCAACTGACAGGATGCAACCTGTTGATGTTCTGAAAAGAGAGGCAGCACTTAGAGGAGCTTTAACTGCTGATAGAGATCCCTTTTTCTTAACGGCTGCTTTTTAAAATCTCTTTCTCTGCTGTCTGCCCTTCTCACTCCTCACAATTTGATTAAATTGTGATGTTCAGTACACCTAGCTAATATTGACTGACTTCTGTAACTTCGTTGAGTAGTTTCTTCTTCTGCTGACTATATGAGACAGTAACTTAATATTTTGCTGCTGCTCTGGCTGGTGCAAGTAATTGCTTCATTTTGTTGCCTGAAATCTGTATAAAGAGTAAATGCAGCTTCAGCTTCTAATGGGTAGCGCTTGTTCACTAGAAAAAGTCTGCCATAGCCTGTTTTATTACCTGTGTTTTGGGAGTACTTAAGCAGAGGCAGCAGGAAAAAAAAATCGCGCCTCCTTTCTTATTGCTGTCAAGCTCCTGTAAGCAAGAACAGGCAGTAAGAATACATTAACCCATCTCTTATTTTTCCTCCCTGGTGTTTGGAAAGAAATCAGTTACTGTATGTATTTCTACAGACATCCTCAGTAAGAATTTGCAGCTTCTGCAACAGAATTGCCCCTTCTCGCCTCTTCACACTGTACAGACTGTATCCTGAAAACATTAACAGTAGTCTTGACATGTTTTTCACTATAGACAGAACCTTTTCAGGAGAAGGTTCCTTCATTTGAAATAGATGTCCCCAGATCCCTTTACTTTGACTTCTGAATGCTTGCATCTGAAACATAGAGTTCACCCTGGTGGAGGGCCAGTTTTCCAAGCTTGCTGCCTTAAGACCTGAAAATATTTTTTGACCACATGCTTTTGTTTATTGTAAATAATTAATAGCACTGAACGGAAGAGGGAAGGGGTTTTTAAACAGCAATATGATGACCAAAGTTAGGGTCTTTGTCTTATTACATGCAGGAAGAACTCTGGGAGCTAAGAGATGGTGTTTAGGGTACACTTCACTGATTGCCTCTCTTCTGTTTGTCTCTGTCTTCTAGGAAGATGTTATTAATACTCAGTGTGGCTACGATGCAAGGCAAAAACCAGTAAGTTTTGGTACCTTAAGGAGCTGAATCGCTCTTGCAAGAGCAGGTTTTTCTGGTGATGGGATAGTAGAATGTAATTATCTGTTTCCCTTGTTCCTCTTCTTGGCAGGAAGTTGATCAGCAGATTGTTATCTACACTAAAGGCTGTGTCCCTCAATTTGAGAAATGGTTGCAAGACAATCTTACCATAGTTGCTGGTATATTCATTGGGATAGCATTACTGCAGGTAAACATTACGTTCTATGTAATGAGTTACACAGAAGAATAACAGATGAATAGAACATAGAAGGGGGGAACTGTATAAGAGAACTAGAAATAGTTACACTTAGACGTATAATGTCCCTAGGTTTTATTGAGGGGGAGCTTAAATGCATGAGGCTTTTTCTTTGTGTTAATGAGTATTTAATTTTTTTGTCAGGATGCATTCTTTTTCTGTTTCAACTGTTTGCAAGTTGAAACTAATGCTCTGTGTTAGATAAAGTTTATGTAGGGTCTTTTAAGTCAGGCATGGTATTTCTCATGGTGCTTAAGTAAGCAGCAAAAAGCCTTTACAGTTGCTTTTGTAAAGCAAGTCTTGAACTGTTAATTTCCCAGAACCCAATGGCACTATAAAAATACTGGGGTTACAGGATTTTTTTCCAGTTCTCTTCCTTCTTCCAGTACTTGCTGTTAATTTGATTTCTAACTTTCTGTTGCTTGTTTTCATATGTCAAAGTTCTGTAAAACCTAAGGAGTTCTATCTGTGTGAAAAGAGTTGTGTGATGCTCCAAATGAACAAACTGTTGTCTTTTCCAGATATTTGGGATATGCTTAGCCCAGAATTTGGTTAGTGACATTGAGGCTGTCAGAGCCAGCTGGTAAAACTGCTGAAGTAACTACAAGAAGACACTGGACAACCGAAACCCTCTGAAACCTCCAGTGTGTCGCTCCGACACCAAGCTGCATGGACATGGGTGACAGGGAAGTCTTCTCTCCCAAGTAGTCTCAAGTATAAGTTCCTGGTATTGCAGTGAACTCACGTTTCTTTGGGGTGGGGGGGAGAAGAGTGGGCTCTTTAAAACATGCTGCTCACTGACAGTTCTTTTTTTTTTAAAAAGCTTTTGAAAGCTTTTCAAGACCAATTTGAAAGCTCTTGAGCCGTGAATCTCTACTGTATTGATCTTGAGTAACAAGTGGACACTTTTTTAAAGTTGATGTATTCAGTGGGACGGATTTGTATCGTTGTAGTCTGTGGATATGCTGTTTATTCTTCGTGTCATGAGCTCTTCGATAGCTGCCAAATATTCCTGAGATGGTCTCTCTCCTCACCACCCTGTAAAGGAACAGTCTTCTTGTTTCCACAGCTAAACATAGCTACATGCCTAAACCCATCAAGCAGGAAGCAACTTTCTATGCATCTATTGTACAGTAAAAGAGATTGTTTTTAAAACAAGGGAAATTTTTTTTTACGCAAGCTTCCGACCATCTCCCTGCAGTACTTTGAGGTTGGAATCGGCAAGCTCACAGGGAGAACTGCTTAATTTTATCGACAGCTTTCTTCCTTCTCCACCCTTGTATGAAGGGAAAGGAGTTTTATATTTGACAAACAAGGGCTGAAGAGCCTTTGGTTGCTGCCATACCTTAGGACATCAGTCTCTTAAGGCAAGGATGGAATATAGTTGTATAAATGTATGAAAGAAGTGTGGATGTTGGGTCCAAGTGAAGAATATTATTCAAAGAATGAATGATATAGTAACTTAAAAAAATGAAAACATATGTATTTGAGATGGCTTAATCTTTTGTTTCTCTGGAATTTAGTGTAACCTAATGTATTTAGGGAGTCTCACTAATATTAGTGCTTTGATATACTTGTGCAAAACTTCTTTTTTGGTCTGTTCCTAGCTGAGGCTTTGGTCTTTCATTTTTCATTTTTCTTTAACTGTTTTTGCTTGCATGAGCTGTGGAGTAAGAATCTGTGACACTCCAGTGCTTTAAATATGTGCATATGTTTTAATACAGTCTATTTCAAACTTACTGGTAAATGCATGTGATTATGGAAAGATCATATCCCATTCCCTTGGAAGTTGGAGAAAACACCTTTTGCCAGAGTAAATGCTTACCTCTTCTGAATAAATCCTTGCTATGGAGATGATTCTCCCTTTGTTGCTCTAAATGCAGCAAAAAGCTTTCTTGAAGCAATGGAATCAAAGTTTTAAAGTAGAAGTGTGTATTGGGATCAGCCAGGACAGACTCTTTGAATTAGAAGAGAGTAGAATCTGGAATAAAGCACAAATAGTGGAAGAAGAATTAGATCAGACTCCATCTTAAAATTTTTGATTTGTTCTTCTTCACTAATAGTGAACTTACAAACCTGACCATGGCTTGGGCAGTTTTATTGCACTTTGTATAGATGTATCTTGTTATACAACCTTTCTCAGTATCTGCAGAACCAGTCCTGAAAGCTGTCAGCTCTTGTCTCCTGCTTTGGTCAGGCAACGGCAAAGAGTGTGTCACACCTCTTTGTAAGAGCTTAGCATATTTCTGAGATGAGTTTCCTGACACGAAGTGTGTGGTGTAGGAGATGAATGCATTGCTTTCAAAGCTTCCCTGTTCTGGGGCGTGGATAGAAGGCTGGTCTGATAACCTATTAAGGACCTTTCAGGTCCTGTGACTCTTGAACCATGATCATATATGTACTGTTGCACATTTTGCCTTTATGTGCTTTAGTTTGCTATAGGTTCTTCCCTTCTGAATGCTGGTGGGTAGGCACACTGGTGCTCCACAGATGCATTAGACAGTCCTGTTGTCCTCCTGTCTTTGAGCATTACCTCATCTTCTGGTTAACTCCCACTGACTGGCTCTGAATCGGGCAGCTTCCATATCCTGTGGTATCTGCTGTTAAAGGCCAGTTATGACTCATAAAATTTCTTATTATTTTTAAGCCTTTGAAAGCAATTATAAATCACTGTCCCTAATAAAGTTGGTTCCACTTTGTCACAGTGTTATGTTTCTTTTTTAGACACTCCTAACTTGAGGAGTCGCTGGTGTTTGTTTCCACCCAAAGGGACAGACCACTTTGCCTGATAGCAGCAGGGCAGACAGATCATCAGCACCAGTATTGATGCACTGAGAAAAAATGGTGAGGGGAGAAATCAGGGAAGTGTGGTTGAGGAGCTGACCCATCCACTGCAGAGCCTTGATTGTGACCCAGTGCTTTGGTTTGGAGAAAAAGGAAAAGATGAAGCCTACAATACAGAAACAGTCCTTGTTGCTACTGGTCTTGAGAGCTGCTGTGGGCTTCTGAAGACAACCTAATTTTTCTACTTGAATTTCTGCAGTTGTTCTGTACTGTCCTTCTGTGTTGTCACACTGTTCTCTGAGTTCCAGGCTGCTGGACATGCTGTTGGCAGTGTCAGACTAATAGGAAGGTAAATGCTCTGAGGTGAGCAAATCTTGCTCTCACACACAAATGTGCAACACTTCTGCTGAGTCCCAGAATGACTGACTGTTCTCATAAAAACCACTAAATAACTTATTTTTCTAGAGCTTGGTTTATTGCTGCAGATGCTGATACTCCCCTCTTCCCTGCTCCCAAGAGTTGCTCTTCTTTTCCTCACTTTTGCAGTTATTTGGTGGTTGCATACTGAATGTTCAGGACTAGCTGTCTATATTGCACATTTAAATCCCATGGTTTTTGTCTACAGGTTGGGTAAGATGTCCTAGAAATGCACCATCAGCAGCTACTCAGCAGCTTAGGTGTCCAGTTTGGGAAGTTTGTGGGAGGCCTTGGAAATCAATTTGTTAATGTCAGAGCCTGCCAAATGCAAGCAAGCTTTCTTCCAGAAACTTTGGTGAAAACTTCAGGTGAGCTGCAACTAAAGCACAACTGCTGGCTACGTGCGCTCATTTTCTAAAGCAATAAGATATGATAGGCAGGATGACTTCTTGGCAGTTCCTGCCTGGCGTGATGATAGGGTTGACTTGAGTTTGGAGGTCAGTCTAATTATCTTCAATGCACAGTAGTTGTTCAGAAATTTGTTGTTAGGCCTTTGTGGAGTGTGAAATAGCCTCTGTTTGCAGGCGATGTGCATGGGATGGTGGCATTGCTAATGAGAGGTCTGGTAGCTTCAGCAGTAGCCTTGGCTTTAAAGCCATTTCCAAACTGCCCACTGAGCCCTACCAAAAGGCATCACAGTCCTTGCTCCTCTGCTTTCTAAATACTCTCCATAGTCACAGGCCTTTGATCTTTTTTTTTTTTTAAATCAATAGTCTAATGGGCAAATGTTTGATTTGTCTCACTGCGTCTGTTTTAGTAGGAGGAGGAGCTCTTTGCTTCAAAACACATACTTTTGATTGTGCCCCTTAGAGTCTGAAGCTACGGAGATGCTTGCTCAAGTGTACTCTGTGCTGGAAGCTGCCTTCTCTCCCGTTTGAGAGAGATGCTAATTGTAGTTCTGGTGTGTAAATAGTGTTTGAAATGTAAATAGTAGCATGCCGATTAAGTGATCCTTGCACATGACTGCTTTTCACCCTAAAAGTGTTTATTATAGATACAAAACGTGTCCACCGTGAGAGTTTGCTGAGGCGAGGTGAGCCGTATCTGAGGCTGTACCTGGCCCTGGCGGTGGGCAGGCAGTGCTTTCATCGCCTGCCCTCTAGTGTCCGCCCAGCCGGCGTGCAGCAGGCACCTGAGGGTGGTGAAGCCCTGGCCAGCCTGCCGGAGCGGCAGGACCGCCCTTGCCTTTTTCCTGTGCTGCTTGGCACTAGAACAGCGTTAGACTGTAAAATGGAGGGTCAGAGCCAGCAACCCCTACCACTTACGGGAGTGCCATCCCTTGCGGCAGGACTAAACATGGTGCTGTAAGACCTGTCCTGATGCTAATCTGTGATTTTACTACTTTAGAGAGGCCCATGGTAAAATTGGTTCTGATTAACAATGTTGGCTGCAAGAGAAGCTGTCATGTGAATTTGTTTCCCTTCTTGTGACGTGTGCCTTTTGGGTACATTGCAATCGCAGTTCTGCAAATACCTAGGAAGGAGATTAGGTCTGAACAGGTGTCAAGCATCACTGAAGGTTACAGTTCTCCCTCCTATTTTTGTCTTCTCTCTGAAGCTTTTTCAGATGCTTATAATTGGTCGTGAAACTGTCTAAAGTGAACAAAACAAAACCACCCTGTTGGATCCATTAGATACCAAATTTTGCCACTTGAAAAGATAAAACTTTCTGTCTCTCTTAACATGCAGCATAAGTGTTGTGACTCCTAGCGTGCACCAGGTAGCACTGCTAGCTGTCCTTTGTGTTTTGACAATATAGATGTGTCAGTAAAAAGGTCCATCTGTATGTATGTTCATGTTCACGCTGTGTACAGAGTAGAGACGGACCTGGAACTACCTTGAGTAATGGGGAGATTGGGATTTGGGTTTTGTGACTCACCCCCATCTCTGAAATGTATATTCCAGATTAGTTCCAACTGAATCTCTCTGGTTCATTCTGAGGTGTACAGCAAGGTGTCGATATTTACCCTTTGTGTATCATTCCTTTTTATACGAATGTATTCTCTTGTGTTCCTTTTTTATCAGTTGTAAAATGGATTGTAAAAGCCAACTACACTTACCGACTGAGAGTATTGCTATAACAGAACTGCATGCCCGGTAGAATTTGACTTGAGCTTTAGTTTTCTGATTTTGGACTGGTTACCTTCAGTCTAGGAGAAAAGCATAGATCAGGTGCATAATGTATTACTTGTCATCTTTAGCATTAGACTGTGGTGTTGTATCACATGCTGATCTCAATGGATGTAACTGGAGTCTACTTAGGAAGTTAATGCAACTTCCTGGTAATGAATTTTAAGCTATTGAAAGTGGTCTTGATCATGCTACTTGTGTTCTTTGGGTTTTGTTTTTTAATAGAAGCATTTTTTAGGAATGTTTTAATACACTTATGATGGACAATACAATAGTTTTAATAGTTGTGCAGTATTCTGTATTTACTTGAAGTAAATCATTTTTTATGCAATTTGTCAGATAATTACAGTTTTATAAATAAAATTGCGTGAAATCTGACGTTGTGAATGTGTACTCTTGGTGGGAGCGCTTAATGTTAATGGTGCAAAGATGTGTTCATGCAAAATTCCTCTAGGAGAAATCCCCTGCCCCCTCTCCCCCAAATAGGGGAAAATAAATCCCCAAGTCTCTCATACACAGCATAAAATACTGTGTTCTGATTAAGCCACAAAAAACGTTATCACAATGCCCGTGGCTGCCCTGAAATGAATAATAAGCTACTACGTGAAGAGCACATCCTCAGGTGAGGAGATCCCGCGCCTGCTGTCAGCTGTTGAAGTCTCTGGCTGATGAACATGATCTGCTTTTCTCCGACATGGTGGTGCTCCTGAGTGCTGCAGCCGCTGGTTAGTACACCGTGGGAGCTTTCCCATTATTGTTTTGGTGACCCTGAAGTGTTCAGAAGTTGCTGTTTTGCAGTGGGCAGCACCAAGGGCATTTCATGAGTTAATTAAGCTTTTGTAAAGGAAGGTGGGCATTTCCCTTTTCTAAACAGAAGTACTGAGAGTTGACTTACTTTATTGTGCTAGTACAAATAGGCAATGATGGTCTTGTGCTTGTTTAGAGAGGAGGAGGAAGGGAACCTCCTTGTTTTAGTATTTCAAAAACTATAGAGCAAGCTAATCCAGTATCTCAAAATTAGTTTTGTCCACAAAATGCCACTGTGATTTAAAAGCACATCTCTGTATCCAAACTGAAGTCCAATGCCTTTTGCGTATTTCAGGCATGTACATTTATCTGAACATAAGGAAATGACTTGGCAAAATAAGAATGCAAATGTAGAGGTCTTGGGGGGAGGTAAGGGGAAAACGAAAATCAATCGGAAAGAAACAAAGTCAAGGGCATTGCCTAAGTCTTTGTAATGTGCAAGAGATGTAACATATCTATAGCCATTTTCATGATGGAGGGGGAGACTGGAGTGGCTTCCTGCGTGCTGTCAAACTCTTAACAGACTTTGTGTACTGTTTCTTGAAGCTGTGGCTGGTTTCCATTTCTAGGGCTTCTGAAACACATGACCTTTCTGGGTCTCAGGGTCTCATTTGACCATTGGTCAATGGTTCTCTGGATCCAAGGCCCATATTGTTGAGGTTTGTGCCTTACCCAAAGTGAAACTTGCCTTGTATTTCCACACTGTGAAATGTAAAAACATGTATGCTGCTTGTCTTCCTGACTGGTGTGCTGTTGGTTCTTGCAGGAGCCATTACAGGTGCAGACAAGTGTAACACACCAGAGAGGTGCTGCCTGCCCTGTGCAGTGTTGCAGCAGTGATCACTTTAGCTTGGTTTGCTGTAGCAGTAGACTAATGACAAGGCTTGACATCTGGCATCACTGTCATAAAAATAGTCTGAGCAGGAGATGTTGAGCTTTGCTTAGATGTAATCCATCTGCTAAGCATCTAATCAAAACTGTTGTTGGCAGTGTCGATTCTGTTGACTTCAGTCAAGTAGTGAAATGCATACGATACTAACGAGCTTAGATCCTGTTCCTCTTACTGAGGCTTGGAGGATAAATGATTTACTCACTATGTAAAGTGACCTGCAGGCAGCACCATGTCCCACAACAGCATTCGTGTGGGTAGACATAGTCTCTTCAGTTACCTTCTCTTGCTGCAACAAATGCCATCTTTGTCCTTGTTCAGGCTTTCCTTCTGTGTATAGGCATAGCACAGTTTTTATCTAGAAATGTAATATTCACTTGAAATATTAATTCAGAAGCCATCTGAAAGTGGGTATCAGTGTTGGCTTTTGTGCTTGCTGCGACAGTGGTATCCCTAATAAAAAATCGATAATAAGGATACGGCTAATGCTTAACCTGCCTCCAGACAACCAGGTGAATGGGGAATTTTGTTGGCTAGCAGCTTGTGTGAGCACTTAGCAGTTTATCCTTATTTCAAAAAGAAGAGTCTCTTTGTCCTAGGTAAGTCACCAATAACTGGTCATTCAAATGTATTTTGGGGTCTGCTTAAATCAATGGAAATTGTTTCCAAGCCTGAGAGAGCCTGGGCTTGCGTGGGTCCACTGTGAACTGTGATTGTAAACATACTGGTTATGTTCATCAGTGTTATCTGGAGTCTGATGTCATGGGGTCTGGTCTGCGTGCACAGCTCTATGCTCTATCAGTGGCTTTATTGCACTATTACAAGCAAATAGCTTTTGGATTTGCTTATTTATTTATAAAAAGCTTTAGTATGGTTTAATATTAGCAGCTTTTTCTGTGTGTTTCTGGAACTGGATTAAATGGATGTGGAATCTCTGCTGTGTAAATATTCCTGTAGCATCAACTGTGTTTTGGTAGTGTCTCAGCTTAAACTGACTATGAGGCAAGTTTCTTTCCATACTCAGCTTGTGTAATCCCTTTCCCATCATGACTGGCATTTTCTCATCTCAGTGTTGGTGGAATAGCCAGTGGTTTCATGGATTTGAGAAGGCTGAAAGCAGTGTTTTTGCAACCACATGGTATGGGATCAAGTGGGTGCTTGGACTCTGGATTTGCTAACCTCTGGTGATAGAAACAGGGCTTGGAACTTCTGAGGCTGGCACGTCAGTCCTGGAAGTGCTGAATTCACCTTCAAGTGTTACAGATCTTATACTCTGTTTGCACTGTAGGCTTGATCAAACTAGACAATGGCATCATGCAGTCAAAAACAACATGCACAGGCTTGCTGTAAACTGCTGTCCCAACTGCTGCTTGTGTTGCAAAAGAGTTGTCTGTTGGTTTGCCTGCTGGCATGGTAAAAACCTAAAGAGAGCAGCTATGAGATAAGATGCTTAAACTGGCTATTTCCTAACTCCTTTACCTAGGACACGAGAAAAGGATCACTTGATGGAGTTCTGTTGAAAAGCAGCTGCAAGATGCACCTTTAAAAATCCATATATAAAGTTCCCCAACAGACAAAACCCCAATGCCAAGTAAGCTTGAGAGTGCTCGGATTGTACAGAGTATTCCTGTTGAAACGCACTATTGTTAAAGCACACAGTGCTGCTGTGTGAGCATACACAGTGAAAGAGGTTGGAATAGTTTCCTTTGTATTCACCCAGCTGAAAGGCAGTGATTGTGTCAGGGCCAGAGGCAGGAGTGACAAGGGCTCCTTGCCAGTGCCAGGTCAGTCACAGCTTCCACATGTGATTACAAAAAAGGACAAACCACAGGATAAAGTGAGGGCACTGAAATTTTTATTTGTTACCTCTGGGTACCAGGAGTTTGACATTAATAGGCAAGACCAGTGAATGAGCAGTACATTGCATTCAAACCTGAACCTCCAAAGCACCAAAACTTGAGCTAGGTTTACTGCTTAATCCTACAGTCAGCACACTAGTCTGGACTTGCTGCATCTTGTATCATCCCTAATTTAGTAGTACATTGTTATGCAGTTAGGGGGCGTGAGGAAAGAGTCATTGTGTAGTACCACTTCTACGTCATCATAGGACTACAACATGCACATTCTATTATGTGGCCCAAGCAACAAGAATACAAGTAGAACAGTTACAGGTGGAGACAGGTTCATGTTAACACCACCTATGAATTTGTAGAAACCTTTTTGGACGGGTACCTACAGCAGTTCATCAATTTGTGTGGGAACATTACACGCATGCACAGTGATACAGTGGAAAACACAGCAGGAGTGGCAGCAGGACAGAGGACAAAGGTGAAATCTGTGATGGGATGCACTGGAAACAAGACCTTCCTCAGCTTTCTACAGCAAGTCTCTGCTCTGTTAGTGAGGCCTGCTGGGCAACAGTTTTGTTCTCATGGCTGCGGAGTTTTGATATGACTTCTATAAACGCCATGCTCTGCACTTCCTTTTGAAGAGGCTCTGGAAAAAGAAATAGTAAAAGAAACAGCGCTTTGTATGAGGTGGGCAAGAGAACAGAAAAGCGTGGTGAGCGTGAGAAACTATTCTACTGAGCCCCACAGGCACACAAGTGTGCGTGTACCCATAACCTTTGTATTTACTTTTTTGGGTTGGTTTTGAGGATGGAGAGAAAACTGCAGGGCCAGGGGCATGCACAGACTCCCTGGATTTCAGGTAGAGATAAATGACAAAGCTGCTGCTTCACAGCATTTAAAAAAATCCCCCTGGATTGCCTCCCAAAGCAGATGCTGGGGAAGTATTCCTAGTGAAAATGTATTTTTGATTTATTCCTTTCAACTAGCCTGGCCAAGTGAGCTTGCCTGGAAAGGTTCACTGTGTTGTTTGTATCAAACCGCTCTGGTTGCTTGTGTTTGGGATGTGAAGTGGGTGAGAGGGTTCTTTGTGGGATGTGGCACCACTTAGTCACTGTTAGCTGTCCACTTACAGTTTGGCTCTGAAACATCATGTTGTGCATAGCCCAATGTTGTGCATATGTAAACTGCACTTACAGTTTTCCTCGAAACTATGAGACACTGTTTCATGCTTCTGATCCTGATTGCTCTGTGCTTTGTATTAATAAGGAAAGGTTGGGAACAACCCAAAAAATTGAGCAATTTTTAAGAAGCAATGAGTTTTCACAGAGCCCTGGACTCCAGACATCTCACAGTTAAGATCCAAAGCAGCTGGGTTTGTTTCATGCCCTGTTCAAGCCACTCTAGTGAACTCCCACTCAGCAACAAATACCTACATACATTTTTGCTTTTCAGGTGCTGCTGGGGCCCTGATCCATGAGCTGCCCAGGAGAAATCCCAACCATCTGTTTCAGAGAGCTGTGCTGTATGCTATGCACATTTGTTACATTTTTAATAGCAAATGTTGACATTTGTTTCCCTTCCTACCTATTTTCTTGTTTGCATGTTTCAGTTTTGTTGCAGTTTAACTCCTACCATAGAGAGCTGGGAACTCTGATGCTGCTGTGCCCTGGGAACCCGCAGGTACAGAGCAGTATCAGCAAAGCTGTTGGGGTGGTTATGCTGTGTAATCACTTTTTCTGCTATCTCCTGAGATATCGGCATAGTTAAGCAGATGTCACTGAACTGAATTTTGGGAATTTGCTGTCTTTTGCAGTAGCTGAATATTTCTGCTTAATGTCTAGCTTCCTGTGAGCCTGGAGACCCCTGCACACAGAAGTGACTGTGCTAGCGATGAATGCTCTTGCTTTTGCTGATTCTTTACATTATGATTTAAATGTTTCTATTTTCCATTGTGCTCTTTCCATCCATTCACTCAGCTGCAAGAGCAACTTCCAGATGGCAAAAATCGCATGTAAACAGACACCCATTTACAGTTTAACACACAGCTGTTGGTGCTATCAAGTTAAAAGTGATGTCAGATACCCCATAATAAAGGGTAGTAACAGCAGCAGTCACTGGAGAATTAAACTTAGCAATAATTAAGCCAGTGCAACCATTTCTAGTCTTTATTGAACTGTACTGGAGTCAGTTACTTTAAAATCACTATGCATTTGTGTCTGTACTACAACATGGAAACATGTAAATGTGGAGTGGAGACACTGGTCAAAGTAAGTCTGAGGCAAAACTGGGAGAGGTGTATTTATTTTCACATGTAAAGAGTAGATGTGACTTTTTGAGCCCCACTCCTTGGTTAAAATAGTAAAAAAGTTAATACCAGGGTTGCTCATTGCTCCTCTCATGTAGTCACCAATTTTACACAAGTCTGTCCATCAGGAAGTGGGGCTGAAGACTGCATCAGCTAGTGCTGGACCTTAACTGTACAGCTGTGTACTGTGATGATGTGCGGTCTGCTCCCCATGAGCCTGGGAGCAGGCTAAGATGCCTTATGTCTAGGCTTATAGTGTGGTGGCAGACTGAAGTCTGCCAGTTAGAAAACCTTAAACTCCTAAGAGTACTCCTTATTCAGGTGGAACAGACACAAGGGTATCTGACTTCAAAGAACTGTCAGTTGTGCAGGTGACAGAGACCTACAACACTGATAGGCCTCATTTTCAAAGAGGGGAAAATGCAAGTGTCAGGTAGGATTTCTGAGGATGATTATTTTAGTTGGAAGCAGTGGGAATGCACGCAAGACCATCATGGTGAGGCTGAGGGGGAACCTCTGCAGCAAGGCTTCTGTTCTAAAATGGACAGATAATCCCAAGCACAGATTGGCTCAAGAAAGGTGTGAGTACCAACTCAATTACATATCATAACATTAAAGTGAATGCCTTCTGAGAGCCGTGAGTTTCTGAGCACAATCTTTGTACGCTGAGATGCAGACACTGCTCTAGCAACAAGTACTTAAGATGGCTGTAATACAGCATTCACGTGCATGGGTGTACAGGTCAGCAGTCACACTTAGTAGGCATGGTGAACTCTGTTTAAGGAGAACCCTGCCCCAACAGCTTTGTTTACAGAGACAGTACACACTTGGCCATGATAACTTTTAATTAATCCAATTGAATTGCTGTAAACTCATCTCTAGAGAGCCTTCAGATGCTTTGCACTTGGCAGGTCATGTGCAGACAGGCCCTGAGTTTCCACCTTTCTGACTTAATCCAGGTCTTTATCTTAGTTGTCTGTAAATTTCTGAAGCCTTTATGGAATTAAATTTGTCCTCCTTTCACAGAGTAAATATTTCCCAAAGAACTGAATGAAAGAAAGAGCCACCATTGGAAACCCCAGCTGGAAATCAAGTTTCCCCATGATACCTTGCTCTTCTGTGTTTCGCAGGGGTTTTGGCAGTGTTTTGTTTGTGAGGGTTTTTGCTTGCCTGTTTGTTTGCCCACACAAAGGTAAGAAGCTGCAATATCAAACTGTGGCCCACTTACACCATCCTCAAAACAGTCTGACCTTTAGCAGAAAGATTAGAGTTCACAGTGTCCAGCATTGATGTGTGTTAGAGCATGGCCTGCTTGTCTTTCAAAGCACCCATGAACAGTTGAGCCCAGTGGGCTGAGCCTGTGAGTGCTGCTGAGGGAAGGACTCTACTAGTGAGAGTAAGTGTGAGGATCCCTTCATTTCTGTGCATGTGTGTCCTTGCATTAAGTATTACCTGTGTCTTTGTTTCTTACTATTCTCATAGGAATTTAAAACTATGACTGAGGAGGTTCCCTGTAAGATTCAGCTGAATTTTACCTGACCACCAATTATGGAAACTTGCAGCTCAAGGTGAACATAAAGTTCTCGCTGTTTGCATGTTTGCAGAGAACCTGATACAGTGCGGTTTTAAATGCCTTTAATTTCTCTTCTGTCAGTTGAAGTTTGAGCAGAAGCCAGAGTCCAATTTCTGCAGTTTGTATCCAAAACTGAGTTAACAGTCTCTTTCTTGACACTATAAATAAACACTATAAATGAAATGTCATAGTGAATTGAATCCTTCTGTGTACATTCATTGTGAACAGAGAAGAAGCCTCTGAGTGTGGTTCCACATTCTTTATGTTCAGGCTAAAAGGGAGAGGTAAGTTTAAATACATATATCTCTTAAGAAAGAAGCCTCTGCTGAATACTCACCAGATCCTATAAGGGCACAGATCAACACCATGGAGTTGTATTTTATTTCTGGAGCACTCCTGTCATCTGAGAGCAGTCTGTGTAGAATCTGAACAAGCTGAGCATTTTCGAGATCCTTTTCAGCGGTGACTGAAATACAAGCGAAGATTTGTAAATCTGGAAGTGCTGCTTGCTTTCATGCCTCTGTGCATTAGCCGCTTATTGAAACAGTTCTCTCAGTGTAGTGAAAGTGGTTCTATGGTACACGACTCACTGGCAGAAAACTGAAGCGTGTATTAGATGGTATGATGATACAAATCACAGCTCTTGCTATAAAAATGTGAAATGGCCTAACCACTTGAAAGGACAATCACAAGAGTTTAATGATGAAATCCAATCTTAAATGCGCAGTGAGCTGATGGAAAAGCCATCAGGCTTTCCAGCTATTTAGGCCAACACCTACAACATTCCAGCTTTCAAGACTTCCACTGCCTCAACTTGTTTTTGGAAATTCTGTCTGAGTAAATACAGGTGGTTTAATTCTTAATTCCATGGCAGAGGGAGCTCAGGGTTCATTATAAAAGCTGTGAAAACTTGCACTCTGACCTTGAGAAGTTTATTTCCTCTGTAGTGTTAAGAAACATTATATACTGAATTCAGGCTCAAAACCTTTAAATGTCTGAAGACAAGACAAAGAAGGGTTAGACAGTTCACCTGAATAGGAACATTTTTCCTTTTTAATTAAAGCAATTCCTTGATATATTGTCAGAGATATGGAAGCTGAACGTAGCACTCCTGCAGTATGCTTACACTAAGATGAAATCAAGAGCAAAAATACATAATATTGCTTGCTTAGTTCCTTACATTAGTTAATAAGCAAATAGGATAAAAATAAAAAACCCTCTGGGGGCCATTTGCCTTTTTGTTTGTTAAGCTGAGGTATGACAAAAGCCTTCATATGGCAACTCTTGCACCCATTTCTGTGGAACATCATAAAGATGTTTTGGGTGCATTATCCACCTCTGTGTGTATTCTCTAGCTCTCAATTAGGTAGGTGAAAGCTTTGCTTTGGTGAGCTCTCTCAAAAGGGATTAACCACTCCCAGTGTAGGGAATGTGAAGGTCTGGTCACGTAGTCTCCATTCTTAACATATGATTTTCTTCCCTGGTAGCCTTCTGGGTTTTACCCAAAATTTGGAAGTTATGTTGAAGGCCTGGAGAGCCAAGGAGTAATCAGCAGGACCCGCTCACCCTTTTATAGCCCCATATGGCCAATGTGAAAGTCTAATGGAGAGTGGAGACTAACAGTAGACTATCGTGGCCTGAATGAAGTCACACCACCATTGAGTGCTGCCGT
>JBAFWW010026376.1:53870-64016 GCA_036873685.1 Agapornis canus
GGACCTTAAGACCATCTAGTTCCAACCCCCCTGCCATGGGCAGGGACACCTCACACTAAAATAACTACTCATGTTGCTCTTTCACATGAGTGTTTGCATATGATTGTTAGTTTTATTAGATTAGTTTTTCATTCTTTTATCCAAGTCTGCTTTCCCTCTTGCTCTTAAGCAGATTCATAGCTACACACAGACTATACATAACAGTCTTCAGAATGGGGGAAGCACAACAATGTACTGAACCCCCTGAAAAGTGTTGAAACAGCAGCTTTAAGCCAAATAAAGTTTGCATAGCTTGTCAAAGAAGGAATTATTCTAGGGTTTTGTCAAAACCTTCTTTTGGTTTTGCTTCAGTTTGCTTCTCTGGGGATTAAGCTACGAGCAAAACCATGCATAGATGTAACATGTTTGTTTCATTCCTACCCATACCTGCAACTTTGAATTTTAAGAACTACTAATGGACAGTAAGAATGAGCTGTTTGTGCCAGACTGAATTTGGATAGTAAAATATGATTATTACAGAGAGGGTAAAGACAATCTGGGCTGAAGACAAAGGGATGCATCTCATCCAATAAAACCCTCTGATTTTTAGCAATGCAATTAAAAATTGACACTTTCTTTTTTTAGGCTTAAAAGAACTTCAAGAGATGCCAAAGCCAAATTTGTTCTGTTCACATTGTGTAGCCACTAATAAAATAAGATACCAAGGAGGCAAAAGAAGAACAGAGAGACAGCAGGAAAAAATATTTCCTGAACACAGCAGATGGCATAAGAACCTTGTCAAGAGAATCTTAGTTTTAAAGCTCGGATAAATGCAGTTACAATTCAAGCTGAGTGTCCAGAATAGGGATGAGATACATCCATTAACTTGCTCTGTTTAGGAAAAGAAAATATTAGAACTGCTCTTTAGTTGCTGTTTTTTTAAAAAAAACTTGTGTGATAAATCCCTATGAAAACTGAAAAACTTAAAAGTACTCAAAAATGAGTGTCTCATGTTAAAAAAATAAGGTAGTTGATAGGTATTATAAAGTAATAGCTATTGAAAAAAGTGGGCAATTAGTTGACTGGGAATGATGAAACAAAACAACTTAGATACTCCTTGCTTGTAAAATGCTAAGGAGTTGAAAATATTATGGTGTTCACAGATAATCAGATGCAACTAAGAACCCAATGTGTTTTAATTGTCCTTATCTGGATAGCTAGTGCAACTTACAAGAACACAAATCATTAAAAATGGTAAAGAAATCTTCAAAGTCCCCACTTGTAATTTTGTAACATAGCATGCTAAGCAGGGAAAGATTACAGAAACAAGAAAAGAAGGTAGAAGTGCTATTTCAAAGGCTAGAACTTCCACCTTACATTTCTAATATTTTTTGTCTAATTTGTTTCCATAACTATAGACAAAGCAATCTGAGACACTAGGCTGGCATCCCATACTCCTCATCCTTCAAGAAAACCAAGGTAGTGTTTACCTTCTTTGTAAGTAACATGAGATGAAGTCTTTTAAGTGAATCTGCTAACCTGGAGCACAAGTAACTGTTTGGGTCAATCTGAGTTTAAGTGAGTAATGAATTGCATTTACTCAGAATATTATCCATCTGAGGCTGCAACGCATGGAAGCAAGTGGTTGTCCTGGGCTCATATGTGGCACTGACTGTTGTCTTCAAAGTTTACAGTGGTCCACAGGTGACATTTTTAGAGCAGTTCACAACTATGGTCCAATTGTACTTGCAGCTCTTAAGACAAAGCTGGCAAGACAGGTCACCTGCCCATGTTGCCATTCACATGCTGCAGGTACAGCCACTGAGATCTCTTCTAAAAAATTAACCCTCTGACTCACAATTTATTTTTTTTTTATTGATTTGGCAGATTATTTAGGGTTTAATTCAGTGGTTGTCCTCTCAGTGACCCAGTTTACAATGAAACTAAAGGACACAAGTCTTACACAGCATACCCATGGCTGCTGGGCCAAAGAAGAGCTGAATCCCCCCCAAAAGACCCTTTCTGATTAAGGTCTTTTCCAACTCTAATTATTCTATGACTCTATGATGGATGGAGAACACCAAATATGTGGTTTGGTAAGCCCCCAGCATTCCTCCTTGACATGGTGGTAGGACAGGGTACTGTCCTGTGTCTTCCCAGGTCCAGGAGCTGGGAATACTTCAGCATTTCTCACTTCTGACACTTATTCAGTGGCTCCTGTGAATATTGCATCAGTTCATTAGTTTGTGTGAGATGAAAGATGTTGTTTAGCAGAGCAGAGAGCAGCTAGTGAATCTTCCTAGTTGTCACTGAACTACACAACTGCTTTATTGATTGCATCAGAATAAGCTGTCTTGCTAGATGGAATAAGTCATTTATTCAGTGTTCATAACGCTTAAACTGTTCAGAAACTGCTTGTTTGGGAGATTTATCTCATAATTGTTTTCCTAGGGAAGATCTGTGGAGAGTTTGGTCACCGAAGCAAAACTGATACACTACCTCTACGCAGCATTTTTGGGCTCTTCTGTCTTGAGCTACCCAATATACTGGATGCTTACTAGTTCTAATTAGTCCAGATGATTCTGATAGTGTAAAGGTGAGAATATCTATTTGCTCCAAATATTTTAATGAATAAAGAAAATAGGGAGTTAACACTATGAACTATGATAAAATGTAACACTCATGCAGACATCAAGCAAAACAGTTCCTGAAAACCATATGAAATAAAGGCACTAGAAAGCTGCTATTTGGAGGAGAAGGAAGAAGTGCTGTAAAGAAGTATTTGTAAATAATACCAGTGAAAGAGGAGAAAAAAGGAATGTAGGAACAAAAGATGTAATACATACAACAGTGGTATTTGGAGGTGGATAAGTAACACTAAAAGCTGAGAGCTCCAGAGAATTGCCACAGAAAACACACAAGGAAATTATGCTAGAAGAGATGATACAGCACATAAAAATGTATACAGTAAAGGTAAAACCAACAAAAAGTTAAGCCCACAGAGCATCCTGAAAAGTAGAAGAGTTTGGGGGACACAGGTTTGGAAAGTGAATTACAGAAAGTGGTAACTTTAAGGAAATGGTGAGCAGCTAATAAAGAAGCTATTTCTTCCTAAGATAACACTACAATTCAGGAAATGGGCATGATTGAAGAAAGAATGTAATTAGCTAACTACATTTGTAATCTGTACCATTATAAGTCAGGAGAACAGCCTCTATTTAGCTTTCCTCATTTATCCCAATTTTCTCAGAAATTCAAATTTTGAAAAACTTGGAAATGTGTGAACCCTGTAACATATGCCTTGGCATATTACAACACTTGTGTACAGAAGCCCACTCTATACTGAAATATCAATATGTTTGTACAACTGGTGTAGAACTCCTTTTTTTTTTTTACCCTCAGTGGTCAAAGACTTCTCATTTAAATACTGTCTTGTGGTTTTGTCCCAGTCTCTAAACATCTCCATTTCATGGGATAAAGAACATAAACTTGTAATTTGTAGATACAGAACACTGTTGAACATACACATAAATTATTCCTCATTTGTCTTAGAAAAAATAATGTGGTTTTATATACATTTCACATGGAGAAAAAATGACTAAGGAAAACTGCTTGGCATACATGCCCCCAAATCATCAACAAGCCAATGCTGCATGCCTGCAGCAAATTAATCTTGTGGTTGTGCTTGATACTAAATGAAAAAGAGAGGACTTAATGCAGCCTTCTGGTTTACTTCTGTAAATCTGTTTCTTCCTAAGGTGTGTGATACATCTTCATGTATTGTTTTTAGACAAAGCAGTGAATTTTAGATTTTGAATTTAGAACTTTATACAGTATGGAATTCCATCAGGAGGATATCTATTATTTAGGGGAATATAATTCTAATGGAACAGAAAATTGCATACATGAATTGAGGTACTTGATCTTTTCAGAATAACTTAGTGTTAGTATCCACAGTGTGAACCTACAGTTGACTTTTTTGTTTTATCTCTTTCTTTGATGGGGATGTTCTCCTGGTAGACATAAAGCAAATTTTTGTTGTTGTTTACCATTCTCATTGCTATAGTTCATCAGCATGCCACAAAAGACAGTCAAGAGCTTCTCACTGGCTGGATCTGTTTTACTGCACAGTGACCTTATATGGTCTACTACAATATGTGCACCACCTGCATGGTCAACTGCGTTCCTGCCCTCATCTGTAAAACAAAGAGTTACATTAAATAAAATGAAACCAAAACCCATTGTAGCGTCCCAAACATAACAGTAAGCATACAAAACAAAGGTTTTAAACAGAGTGAAGTCATTCTCCAATGTTGTCAGTTTCACCTAGAGAGATGCTTGAGGTTCAGCTTTTAGTGCCAACAGAAAAGTTTCACTAGGAAAGTGAAAGCACCTACAACAAAAGGATTAACCACCTGGCACACTAATACCTTTGTAAGGAAGTTCTGTGTTTGAGGTAGAGCTGCCAGAGTTGATAAATAATATTCTGAAGATATATTGGGTTTTGCCAGAGGGAGGTTCTCAGCACTTCACAAAGCCTGGTCCACACACCCTTGTGGACCAGGCAAAGTGCCATTATGCAGGTTGAGAAATTGAAATATAAAAAATCAATTGCTTAGGTTACGTAAAAAGAAAATGGGTGATAAAACAGCCGAAGTAAACAGAGGTACAAATTTCCAGTCACAAACTCTGTTCAAGCACTTGTTCTGCCATACTGAATGTTCTTTGTACTTCTATACCTGAAATTTAAAACCTCTATCAGCTTATTTTGTACAGCTAAAAGATAAATTTGCTCTGCATCTCTAAAAGACTACAATGTTCTCAGGTGTCATAAATAACACACCATAATCTTTATATGGAACTCTTTCTGTATAACAAATCAGATTTGATGTATTGGTGTAGGAATAAAGGAAAAATTGGTCTTCTATTACAATAATTGACAATACTGCTTCCTTTCTCAGCAGGTAATCAGCAACAGATAACAGTCAATAACACAAATTCCAGGGCTTGCAAAAGAAGATATTTCCAGGTGAGTTGCAGTTGGAATCAACTGGAAAATATGGATGAAAACAAAACCTTGGGGGAAAAATATGATTAAAGCAAAAGTTTAGCAAAATAAGAAGAAAAAACCCCACCTCCTCTCCTCAATTTCTTAATTGCCCCAAGGCAAATCTCATCTTTCCTTTGTTATTCGCTACTCTGTTGTCACTCTCTCCATCATACACAGGTCAAGCTACCAAGTTTTATGCAATGTATTCAGTATGAAAATCAAGGTTTCCCACATTTATGATTTTTTTCACTTAAAAGTGCTCAAGAGATCTCCACAAAGAAGTTTCTAAATCTTCCAATTCTTGTTAATACTATTTATGAGGTATATATACCCTTTACCTACTATATATATACAAAATGATTACAAATATTGTATATAAACCTACATTGTATATATTCATAAATAGAAAAATACATACATATAAGGGGTTTATATAGGAACTTCAGATAATTTGCTGAGTGGAGCTGAAAGAAGAAGGGTAATTCTTGGTGGGTCTTACTATTTTGGTAAAAAATATAATAGTTAAGTGTTTCACAGAATAACAGAGGTAGATACATGCAGCAGAGGAAAACCATCTCTGCCATGACTGTCTCTGCCTTGGGCATGACTGTGACATCAGGGGACCGTGTTTCACTGCAGGTACGTATATTCCATTTTGGAAAAGGAGAAACTGAAATCTGTTTACAGTCAAAAAAAAAAAATCAAGCTAAGATTCTGTGTCAAGGAGGAACTACTAAAAAAGGAGAAATATAAAAGAAATAGATCTCTCACGTTCTTGATTCAGTAACAAATGTAGGTATAATGCTGACATAAAAGTAAGTCCTACACCAAAATACAGCGAGACAATATAGTCAGGTGTTCAGATCCAGTGCTTATGTTTACCAAATCAGCAGAGAAAACAATAAACTTGGCTGGAATATTCCAGTATCCTGTTTTATGCATCCTTCTCTTGCATTTTTTTATAGCAAAAGTTACGCAGATAATGGGTTTGTATTTGACTCACCTGTTTTGTGAGTCAAAAAAGGTGTGCAAAACAAGTAAATCACTGATTCTGGAACTGATGGACTGAATCTGGTCCTCAAATTACAATAATGCAATTCAAATCAACAAACTAAAACCATGATAAAATTGACCTTGATCCTAAATCTTGGTATGAAACTGCATATAAAATAAGTAATCAAAGGACAGTACAATGGTAGAGTTGGGTGAGGGTTTGGGAGAAAGGTTTTAAAAAAAAGAAAAGCTAATTACAAGCTAAGTTCCTTACCTGCATCGAATTTGGCAAAACTCCACTGAAAATAATTGTGTGATAGATTTTCATTTGTTGTAAGGTATTAACTTGTACATCCTTTTACTTCTTTTCTCTGGTTTGTCAAAGAAGTTATATATCAAAACCTGCTGTATCTTTAGGTACAGAATAGTCTCTCACTTGAAATACATGACAAAATTCTTATCCACACAGTATTTTTGTTAGATTGATAATCAGCTTCTGCTGTACAGACAGCAAAAGTAAGGCAGAAAGATTTAGAAACAAATCTCATTTCAAGATATGTCTCTCTTGTCTCTGTAGTATGCTCAAAAAGGTTAGGGTAAAATGAACTTCAGCATCCCTCCCAAGTAGGTGGCAGGCTGTAAATGCCAGACTTTGATGTAAATTCATAAAATTGAGTTTGTTGCCCTATCTCTTTCCCATGCTAGAGCTCACCCTGTGTAGCTGTTTCTCTGCCCTAGGAATCTGGGTGAAGAACAGACCTGGGCTAGTGCTGTAATTAGGATCTCCGGTTGCTGCCTTCTTATGCCCAAGAGGATTAACTGGGCTCGTTAGCACAGGGCCACAAAGAACCCTGTACCAGACATAGGAGGAAAATTCTGAAGGGCTTGACTCCCCGCTCCAAGCTGAGGCTATGACACTCTGTTGCATCCCCAAGCAAAAAGTGTACTTCTGACTCAGAATGCTCTATGTACTTATTACTGACTCGCTTCTCCCTGCTCTGTCGCTAAGAAACAGATCTTGCACACACAAATACTCACCGAACTCCAAATCCTTTACAGTCAAAATAAGACCACAGCATGTTGCTGTTTCTTGTACTCAATCCAAGTATTACCTTCCAGTTCAGCAGCTCTGTGAACTCCCACACTTAACGTGCTTCCAGCCTCCCAGAAGCCATGTTGCATTTTTTTGCCTGTGACCTTTTAAAATAAACATTTGCTATTCCTAAGAGATCAGTGATTGAACGGTTTAATGAGAGCATTCACATGTCTATTAAAAATGCTTCACAGCAGCTCACAAAGGGCAATGCTGTTGTATAGCTTTTTTTTCTTTATCTCAGAACACATAAAGCTGTTTAGAGATGCCAGAATGACAACCCAAGACTGCAGGGACTGTTTTTTTTCCCCCTACAAAATGTATGGTAAGATTTATTACAGAATGAGTTATTAACTTCCGCAATGTTCTTTCTTTAGCCAGGATGCAATGCAACCATCTCTAAGAAACAGTACAGTCTCTTCTTCTACCCTGAGTTGCTCACAGGAGTTTTATGCAAAACTGTGTTTTAATGTGGATCATCAAATTACTTTGACTGCTCATATTCTCCCTATGAACAGTCTCATCATATTTCCCCGTGGCTCAGCCATGCTTGCTTCAATGGAAGCCCAAGTCAAAGATCATTTTTTTTAGTGCATATGACTGGCAGGTCTTCAAAATGCAGCACTTAGAGTAGTTTCAATCTGCTTTTTCCAGTATGTGTTTGCATAATTTTCCCTTGAATTTCCTTCCTAGTTTACTGATTCCTTAGCCAAACCACTCTGTCATAAAAGGTTAACAAGAAAAATGGAGTAAATTAACAAAAAAAAAAAACAAACCAAAAAAACCCCAAAACAAACAAAGAAAGGATTAAATCAACAACTTTAATTATGAAAACAAAGTGTGAGCTATATACAGCCAATGAGTTAGTTCTAAACCGTATGTACCAATACTTTGATTTTTGTCAGTACTGTAAGCTTATTATTTCTGGAAATATATCAGGCAGAGAGCCATGCCATAATAGAGGCAGACAACAGAAAACATTTTTGCAAATAGTTCACCTGGTGATCTTTAATCCAAACCTTAAATTAGCTTTGTTTTTTTCATACTGGGCCCTTTTTTTAACACAAAATTTCAACTCTGTCAATCCAAGTGACATTAAAGAAGCACATGCATCTCATAAAGATAAGGACAAAAATGTTTCTTATTCATGTTCTGTTAGGATGTTGAGCTGTGTCTTCACAAGAAAAAAAACCAAACTACAGTTTTAGACAGTTTGAAACACTCAAGTTTTACCCAATTTTAGTTAAGTTTTAAAATATAGCAGTCTGGTTCCTCTGTTATTCTGAACTTTAATATTTAAACTACAGTTCAGAAGTCATTTCACAAATGTCCCTGGGCCTGCAAAGATTCAAGCTGTTATTTAAATGTGTATATGGTGAGTAAACCCACCAGCTAGTAAAAATTAGGTAGGTGTCTCCAATTTTGGTGATGATGTTAACATAGCTATTTAAATAATGACTAAGTAAGAGCATAGAAAATTATGTTTGGGATAGTCATGGTACTGCATGGTTGTTTGAAAGCTTGTCCATTTTGTTTTGTTTTTTTCACCAAAATTATGGTATGAGCACACTGTATTAACTTTGCCTATCATATCTTACATCATGATGGCCTTTATGCCTCTGTTTTCCCAACAGTTCTTTACTAAATCTTTGTTACTGAATCTTCATTCTAAAATATGAATTTTGTTTTTCACAATAAGATGTCATATGTAATAACATTTCTCAGCAGGGGCACTCAAATTGGTCTAATTCATTCCATATTCTTTTGCCAGTCCATGTTGTACAAATTTTTATTGGTGTACAAAGGTTTATCGGTGTAAATAGTTGCACTATTATAGTGCACTGTGCACTATAAATGGTGCAAGTCAGTGAGGGAAAAGATGATTTACATGATCAAGGTCCCTGATTTGCATAAACAGAGCTGCCAAGACAGCAGCTTTTGATGACATGAAAAAGAAAATATAGTATTTGTTTTAGCATTCTTTTACTTTGCAATTGGGTGAAATGATGAAATGATTTAAATTATATATTGCTGGTTTACTTTTAAGCTCTTCATCTTTATTTCACTTGGGTACAAACCTGCATTCTTTTTCACCTAGGTGCTCTGTGGGTAACTTGATGAACTGATTTACAGTAGCCTAGGTTCAGGGTGGAAAGAGCTCTTTCTACATGTTGCATTTTTATTTTCCACTGTTTTTTAGTTAGGTCCTCTTTGCATGGTTTTGTACTGAGGTATTCATCTGCTTCTGCTGCTTACTCTTTCACCTGAAGTCACAATCACTTGTGATATCAAACTGGCTACTGCAGAGGAAATTATGATGTGACAATGTAACATACAGAAAATTATGAGTGTGCACAGGTCAAAACCAGAAGCAGTAGAACCTCAAAGGAGGAAAAGTCCTGCTTACATGTTTTCCTCTCTTCTTATTAGGAAAATAGAGAAAATATTAAAAAACCACTGTTGGGGCAAACCTTAGCTAGTGTAAGCCATGTTATCCATGAAGATGTTAGGGAAAGCATTGCCACTTACACAAACTGGGAGTTTACTTTTCCTCTCCACATCTGAACGCTGTAAAGATAAAACTTTTAATGCAATGCTGTTGTGCAGTTTAGTACTTTACTTCTTATGTTCAATCTCTGCATGCTTTTAAATCACTGGATTCTGGATCCTGTCAATTCCTTTGCAAGACTCCAGACTACAACCCTGTTACAGAACACACAGAAGCACTGCATTAATTTTTTGTTTTCAAAGAAAGTAAGCTTCATGTAATTATATTCTTTGCTGCTTTTTCCATGTCTTCTATTCATAAGAGGGATAGGACACAGCAATACTGTGTTCTGAAATTCATGTTTTAAGAATTTGAAAGATAATTTTGGAGTCTGCTCTGTCAATCTTGTACTGAAATTTCCTTTCCCTTTATTTAAATCCTTCAGGAATTATAAGACTCTGATTACCAGAAGTAGTTTTGTTTGTTTTATTGTGTCCCTGCTTATGGCAGGGGGGTTGGAACTAGATGATCTTAAGGTCCTTT
>JBAFWW010026379.1:7927-20410 GCA_036873685.1 Agapornis canus
CACCCCGCTCGGAAGGTGGCCTGGGGCGGCCTCCTGCGGGCTGACCGGCGTTGGTGCGGAGGAAGCTATTAGAGAGCAGAGCCGGTGCTAGTATGAAGGGCTGTGCCGCCCTCACCCGGCGCCAGCCCCGGCAGCCTGCCGCCGAGGCGCTGACGGATGTCGCTGGAGGTACGCGCTTTGCCAGCTGCCAAAGACTAGCTCCTGCCTGGAGCCTGGGCTGCTTCCGCACAGACCTCCCTGGCACGGACCGGCCTGCGGGTCACCCTGGGCAGTGTCGGGAGCTGCTGCAGGCTCCATTGCATCGTTCCTCGGGCCTGGTAGCAAGGCTGAGTTCTAGTTTTCCCTTGTCAGATCTGAAACAGCTGTTCCCGTGAACATCAGGCACTGCTAATTGTAGAAGTGTCATTTTTAGTTGCAGATGGTCACACAGCAGCTGAAGGCCCAGCTGACCTGCAAACAACGTTGGAAGTAAGCAGATTTGATTCTGGCGGTAGAGGGGGGCAGGAAGGACTGGTGTAGAGTCTGAGCCAGCAGGATTTCCACAGAGGGTATTTATTTCAGTAAATGGATGTGCCCAGTGCCAAAGCACCACTGTCAAAGTGGCCAGCACAAGGCTGTACTGGGGCAGCTCAGGCTCTCTACTGACAATGGCAGGTGCCTTACCTCAGGAGCCACTCAGGTGAAGCATTAGTTCTCAGTATTTACAGACTTCTCCAATTTAATGCTAGTCTCTTTTACGTTGCTCAGCAAATGCAAAGTGGTTAATATGGATAAGATCAGTATAGCTGCATAACTCACGTATGCAATGTACAGGAGTACTTCTGTGCCTGCCTTTCTTCTTCCTGTTCTATATGTTTGGGAATTTTCTCCCAAAGCAGTACCAGTGGAAAGCCAGACAAATACTGCTGTATGCACAGTAAGACTTCTGTTAATGCAGAATACTGGAGTTTCCTTTTATGAATCCCAGAGAGAGTCCAACTTTCTTACGCTGTGCAACCTGTACACCACAGTCTGTACACATTTGTGGAACTGGAGTAGGTATTCTAACAGAAGCACATTTGGCCTCACTGCAAAGATAAAGATACCAGTAAAATCAGTAGTGCCAGATGTGACAGTGCTTTCTGTAACGTGAGCAACTCTGTGAGGAACTGTGCTGAAATCCTTCCAATAGTGCAAATAAGTTTTTAAACGGCTACTGAATGGTGAAAAAAGCATTTGATGAACTCCCATTGACCCAGGCTGGGTGAAAATAATCCTGGAACTGGAAAAGAAATACCATTTCCACATAGAAAATATCCTAGCTTACCTCAATATTTAAAACAAAACAACAAACAAAACCCCTACCTACCCGTTTTCTGATACATACATTTTAGATTCTTCAGCAACAGCTAGCAGCATCTCACAGATTTTCACAACAGACTCTGGAGGATATTAACACGGTAAACATATAGCACAAATGCTTCTAAAATACAAAAACATCCTGCTGCATTTTTAGACACTGCCATGGGTGTTTTCGTAGAATTGTGGAATGGTTTGGGTTGGAAAGGACCTTAAGATCATCCAGTTCCAACCCCCTGCCATGGGCAGGGACACCTTCCATAGACCAGGTTGCTCAAAGCCCCATCCAACCTGGCCTTGGAAACTGCTGGAGATAGGGCACCCACAGCTTCTCTGGGCAGCCTCTTCCAGTGTCTTGCCACCCTCATGGTAAAGAACTTCTTCCTTATATCTAACCTGAACTTCCCCTGCTTAAGTTTAAACCTATCACTCCTTGTCCTATCACTACAGTCCCTGATGAAGAGTTTCCTGCATCCTTGTAGGCCCTTTTCAGATACTGGAAGGCTGCTATGAGGTCTCCATGCAGTTTTAAATAAGATCTAATCTTAGATGACTGTGCATATTAAATATACAGTTAACCATCTGTCTGTCTTAAAATAGGTGATAATCTCACTCCTCGGTTCTTGCTCACTCTTAGACACAGTATTTTGGGGGGAGGTTTAAAAACTCTTTTAATACTTCAGAAAAACAGAAGAAAACCAAAACTGAGCCAGGAGAAAAAAAAAAAAAAAATGGAAGGACTAAATCTTTCTCTCATTTCTATTTCTGTAAACTCAAGGAGGCTCTGCTGTTGCCAAAGAAGTTAATTTCACATCCTGCCCCTGTCAGCAGAACCTCTTCTACTCTTGCAAACTGCCCAGTTTCACAGAATGCCTATAAGCCACCTTTTCAGGAGCATTTTCCTGCCATAATTTTATCTGGTTCTTTAGATAAAAGCTTAACATCCCATGCCGGAAGGACATTCAGCTTTACACTCTGTTGGTTATAAACAGTTCCATATTCCTACGTGCCAGTTCCATCTGGTCTGTCCTTCCTAAGCGACAGCTTCTTGAGTCGTAGGATATTGTTGGAAAAATGGGTATTTCTATAGTCAGGTTTTCTGTAAACAATCTCAGTCTTTTTCAGGTACAGTCTGAAATCCATGGGATACAAAATAACAGTACACTGTTACACAGAAATGAAAACTCCACCACATAGCTCAGACAAGATTCTGATGACACCAAGTGATGCATCTCTGGTGAGTGTAAAAATTTTTATCCGCAAACAAGTTACTCTTCAGCTGGTTTTTGAGAATGCCATGGATTTTTGGAGAATAACCTGTGGATAGTCTGGGTTTAAAAAAGAAAACCATTATCATCTTCCTGAGATTTTTTCAGGGTAGCAGGACCATAGCCAGAATTATATACACTATTCCCTCCTGCCCACCAGGATAAAAACTCGTTGTCTGTTCTGCACAGGTAAAACTGTTAACCAATCTTGTCCACACTAATTGGGATTCTTTTCAGTGGGCATAGAATGCAATGCAAAGCTTGTAGGGGAACAGGGCAGAGAGTCAAGGAGAGAAGAGAGAGAAATGAGGACAGGGAATACATTTTGTCCCTCTCCTGTGAAATGCTGCATAAACCATTTTTTCTGTCCCTATGTAGCATGAACTCCAGTTTGCCCTTATTTCAGAGAGACTGGGATGACAAAAGCAGTCAAGGACAAACTATTATAGTCTCCTTAAGTCCTCTCTCCTCTGCTGGAAATACCCTTAATCCATGTAAGACACTGTTGTGGTTTAAACCCAGATGGTAACTCAGCACCTTGCAGCTGCTCACTCATTCCCCCTCCATTCCTCCCTACCCAGGCAGGATGGGAAGGAGAATTGAAAGAACGTAAAACCCACAAGCTGAGACAAGAACAGTTTAATAACTAAAAAAAGTACCATACTAATAATAATGATGACAAGGGAAATAACAAGTGGAGAGAATATAAAACTAAAAAGGAAAACAAAAAGACAAACTCAAGCTATGCACAGTACAGTTGCTCACCACTCACTGAACAATACGCAGCCTAACACAAGCAGCAATTGGTCCCTTCCTGGTGACTCCCCACAAATTATACACTGGGCATGACATGCTGTGGTATGGACTACCCCTCTGGCTACTTTGGGTCAGGTGTCTTGTCTCTACTCCCTCATGGCTTCTTGTGTCCTTCCTCATTGGCAGAGCATGAGACTGAAAAGTCCTTGATCAAAGTGCAGCTCAGCAACAACTAAAACATCAGTGTGTTACCAGTGTTAGACTAAACCCAAAACACAGCACTGCACCAGCTACTAGGAAGAAAATTAACTCTGTCCACAGAGAAACCAGGACAGATGCTTACTTGGTATTTTGTGCCTGCCCCAATGCCCAGTAGTGAACAAAACAGGGCCTATGATAATAGTTTACATTCTTTTAATGGGTATAGAGTACAGTGAAAAAGTAAAATCTGAAAAAGAACTCCTTATGCAAATGTAAAAAGCTCCAAAACCCAAAAGACATCCTTGAGAAACAGAGGAATCAACCCCAAAATATTCAACATTTAACGCAGACTCACCACGACTTTCAAATCAGGAACCAGAAAGAAGAAAAGATGACTGCAGTTACCTGTGAAGAAGAGAGGCTCAGTAGAAGCCAGAAGTTCTGGGAAAAGATATGCTTTGATTTAAAAGAAACAAAGCAAAGACTGAAGATAGAGATATCCAAGCTTAAAAAAGAAAAAGAGTTCCGTAGAGCAAGAGCTTGAAAGAAATCAGAGTGAAATGCAACAAATAAAACAAAAAGAAACTGCAGCAAAATCTGAACTGGAAATTCATCATCAGTTATTGTAGATCCTGAAAGCTGGAAACTGAATCTTGAAATGACCCTGCAGGAATGTTCTTACAGTGAACAGATGTTGCCAAAGGCCTTCAAAGGCTCCAAGCAGATAAAGATTCCACAGAAAAGAAAGTCATGACTGAACTCAGAAATGCAAAAGCAGATACTGATCTTTTGAAGTCAAGCTTGACCAGTGCAAACAGAGAATGCAAGAGGTTATCAACAACCAGAGAAAAAACAGTTACTTAAGAATGAACTGCAGGAATACCTACAAGATGCTTCCAGCTATGAAAGTGACATTATACAATCCACTGAAAATTACTCAGTAGTACAAAATCACCTGTGGACTACTGAAAATGAGAGGAATGCACTATATTTATATTATATTTATATATATATTATATTCATCTCCAACAAGTTACAGTTCTAGCCTCTGAGCAAAGGAAACCTCATAGCCAGGTACCACAGTACTCCTTCAATTGAATATAAATGTTACTGAGTATTCCATTGGAATTTGTGCAGAAATGTCTCTTCTAAGTTCAAAGCTTCAGAATACGATTTGGAAGTTAGGAGCTTTACTTAGAATCACAGAATAGCTAGGGTTGGAAAGGACCTTAAGATCATCTAGTTCCATCATTCCGTTCTTTTTCCGGGTCACTTCATGGGGAGGGCTTACAATCAGACTGTAATTTGGGATGTACATCCTCCAAAACCCCACACCACCTAATAAAGCTTGTGAGCTTGTGTTTCTTTCTTATTAGTTGGTGGAGATGTTGCTGTTATCTTGTTGATCACACCTGTGGGGATCTGATGACATCCATCTTCCCATTTTATTCCACAAGACCGTAGTTGATTCCAAGTGTACCGGATGCCCCTCCAAGTAAAAGCAATCTGTGGCCTGCACTCTGTTGCCAGAGGAATTGAGAAAAATGCATTGGCAATATCAATTGTTGCGTACCACCTGGCTGCCTCTGACTCTAGTTCATACTGAAGTTCTAACATGTCCGGTACGGCAGCACTCAATGGTGGTGTGACTTCATTCAGGCTACTATAGTCTACTGTTAGTCTCCACTCTGGCAGACCTTTGCACTGGCCATATGGGGCTATTAAAGGGTGAGCGGGTCCTACTGATCACTCCCTGACTCTCCAGTCGACAGATCAGCTTATGGATGGTAATTAGGGAGTCTCAGTTGGTGTGATATTGCTGCCCGTCCACTGTTGTGGTCACAACTGACACTTGTTGTTCTTCGACCTTTAGCAGCCCCCAACCAGAAGGACCCTTTGAGAGACCAGGCAAGGTGGGCAGCTGTTTAATTTGCTCTGTCTCCAAGGCAGCAATACCAAAAGCCCAACGGGTCTCTTCTGGGTCTTCGAAGTACCCTCTCCTGAGGTAGTCAGAATCGGTTATGAAGGTGACTGGCTATATCTACACTGTAAGGATGTAGGGAAGCTGTTACTATGAAAACCATGTTAGTAATTCTAATGTTCTCCTTTATCTTAGACAACTGGCTAATGAAATTTAAGGAAGTTCTAAATTCTGTCATCACACTCAAAGGTACTGCCAAGAAGCCAAAGGACACAATTACCACTTGTATTAAAACAACATACTGAGGTCCTAGCTAGGATCGGTGGTCAGCTCTTTGGGATCACCCATTTTCTTGTGGGGACATATCAGGTGAAGCTACTAGTTCCCATGATGAGCACACAAGGCTAGTCCACATACACTAACACCTTCTCAAACAAGCTGGACTGATTTTATTAATTGTCATGCATTTTAATCAGTTTTCAGTATTGCAGTCTCATAAGTGAATTAAAAGATTATTGAAATACAGAAGAAAACAGATGAGGAACAACTGCAAAAAGAAAAGAGACAGAAAGCCATAAAGAAGAACTTCAGGGTGGTGTTCATCAGCTGTGCTACATCAGAACAGCAGTTAGGAGGAAGTACAGTACGGTTCAGTCTGCTTAGGAATGCAGACTTCACAAGCAAACAACACGGCAAATGCTCCTGATACTCTGTACAAAGAAGACACTAAGGTACCTGACATCAGCACCAGTATTGTTGTCTAATACAAAGTATAAACAAGGAAAGAAGAAATTCTGTTACAGGTCTTTGGATAGAGAAAACATTTTGGATAGAGAAAAAATTCTCGAGTAACTAATATTTTAAAATATTGTTGGATGCTGTTGATTTCAAGGTGAGGGGTTTTCTGCTTCAACACATGCTTGAAGACATGACCAACAATTCTTGGCTTTGTTTTTATTTTCATTGATGCCAGGAAATGTGAGATCCAGTCTGGAATTTCTTTTAAAAACTATTATTTTGTGAGCAGCAGTCAGGATACCATTTCGGATATTCTACAGTGGTATGATAAATTTCTTATAAAAATTAATATAAAAATATATAAAAATTGTCTTCGTGTAATAACTGGGATAAATAAATGCTGAGGGTTTTTTCAATTTTGTAATAAATCAGCTTTGATTTACATGAATAAATTTCTTGGACCACATATAAAAACCCAATTAAAATGATTAAGACAGAGGTAAGGTGTACATTTAGGATCATAATTCCATGAGAAGAAGCTAGTTTGAAAGACAGATGAGATTTATTAGGAACCTTCTGTATATGCAAAGTGAAGTTAAGCTTCTCTTGGAAAATATGGCAGCAATTATGGTTGTGAGGAAACCGATGCTGGTAAATAGAGATGACCTTCCTGTCATGAACAGCCTGCTTGTGGCCTGGTGCATGTGGCCTGGTTCTGAACATTCTCAATACTGGTCATTTTGAGAAGGTCATCAAAAATCAAAATTACACATTTTTAAGGCAGTTCTTACTCAAAATTATAGTGTACATAAAGTACAAGTTGCAATTTGACTGAAAGAAATTAATCACCTTAGTTTCACTGTGGCCCATGTGTGACTAACTTGGTTAAGACATACACTGATACTCACTTTAAAATATATGCACCTTCTTCTACTACAATATATATTCAATTTGCAACCCAAATAACTAATTAGAAAGTATGTTTTCTGAAAGTATCTTTCAAAAGTCCAGTTAAGCAATAACATGAAAATGTATATAAAAATACAACCTTGAACTTAATAAATTATCTTAAATAATAATAGCTTTATATTTAGAAACAAAAGATGACATTGCAAATAATTAAACAGACTGGACTGCCCAATATACCTGAATCCCACTTTCCACATTTTATTATAGCTTTGAATATAAAAAGTGTACCCTGCATTTCACCTCTTGCACCTAAAAAATTGTCAGCTGTGCAGTCTTGTAGTTATTTGCATTTAATGATCTGAAACACAAATTAAGAGAGTTATCAGATTTTAGTAGAATATCACTGTACAAATTACAAGAGTTTTTGTAAAAATTCAAACCTGGGGTAAGCCCAGTCCTGTGATTATATTTAATGACTTGAATAATGAACCAAACAAATACATTCTAAACATTTTCTTAGGAAGGCAATAGTAATGGAGCATCTGAAATACCACTTTTCTCTGTGGAACTGCTGATACATATGTGACATTTTTCTCTTTACAAGTATTCTTAATGAGTCCATTATAACTGTATCTGTGAGCACATAGTGACACTTCACAATCAGTTCCCCCCTTTTCATTTTGAAACCTACTTCACATACAGTTAAGGGTTTTTTTCCAAATAAAAACATTTAATTTGGCAACATGAATTTTTATTCTGCTCATAAACCGGAACACAATTACAATGATAAGAAGGCTTCTCAGAGCAATATACCATTCTTTTTCCCTTGTACTAGCTGAAAAACACCAGTGCCTACCTGGAAGATTATACTTTCTTATCAGTGCTGGCAGTTACTACACTTTTTGGTGTACCAAGAATTTATTTTCAGTTGTTTCTTACTTTCCATTCGTAACAAAAAGCATCATGGAGTAATATGTAGTTCTGGTTCTGTGTTGTCAGTGTAAATAAAAACTTCAGAACTACCCCTACAGCTTAAAAAGTGATTACACAAATGCCAAGATGTGGTGAAATAAAGTAAATGGAACAGCAGTAGGTGAAAAAAATTAGGTGTATTTCTTAGACCTCACATATACGTAAAAGAGAAAACACAAATGTGAAGCAGATTCCTCTAAGAAAGTTTTTCAAATTTTAAGCATTTCTAAATAATTTCATGTTACTCATGGAGTATGCAAAATAATATGCTTAACTACTTGCAACGTTAGAAGTCTTCGTTTGAAGGTGATTTCTCTAACTAGAAAACACAGTCTCGATTTTCTGCTTGAATTACAACAGAGCCAAAACTAGAAAATAAATTTGTTTCATATATGGATTACAGTTTAGTAATATAAACAATAAAGAATTATGTGTTTCTCTACCTATATACATACACTGTGTTCTGTAAACCTCTTCTAACACTGTGCAGTGACATGTTTGTAGTTACGAACCCAATTCGGAAAAGCTTCGCAGGTTTAGACTACCTAGTATTGTATTTGCCAGCAGAGAGAGCCAATTGTGTTGAGAAGCAGAACCACAGACACAAAATGGTTTAGGTTGGAAGGGACCTCAAAGATCGTCTAGCTCCAACCCCCTGCCACGGGCAAGGACACCTTCCACTAGACCAGGTTGCTCAAAGGGAAAACAAAACCCCATTTTGGTTTTGACAGGCACATTCTTGGTCTTGTTACATTTATCAAGTCAGAAAATAACAAAAAATTTCAATTACATCTATATAGCATGATTCTGAAGGTCTCTATGGTAGGTATAGTCTTATAAGGTAACCTGAATTCTAGAAGAGAGTAGGAAGTCAAGCTCCTTATGCATTTCTTATCCTTCTGTTAGTAATTTGTTCCTTCATTTATTCAATTATTTTAGACTGTAATAAACAGGTGTGCTAATGACTTATGGAAGGCAGCACACATGAAACATGAACTCAAAAGTGCTTACCTTTGGACATTTAAAGTCACTATGCTTGTAACAGGTCTGCTTTTTGGTCCAGGAGGAGGATGAAAAATCTGTCGTTCTCTAGCAGATGTGACAACCTTAGTGTCTTTAACTACATAAGGCTCAGCAGAATGGCTTGGGTAAGGGTCAAATGTGCCTCCTTTCATGCCCCCTGCCTAAAAAAAAACCCAACCATCCAACCAGTCAACTTTTTGAAGTGCCAATCTACAATATAATTAATAAAAATATTTTTCATGCAAAAGCAAGTAAGAATACTGAATAGCAGACTGCATCCTATTATATATAAACCAAAACCAAATAGTCCTTTAATTTTTGATGGAAACTTTAATGAAAACTTCAGTCATTATTTTAATGAATTCTTAGTTTAAATGTTCTTTCTTAAGCCTGGATTTTGAGGAAAGGATCTTAAAGATGTTATAGAAAAAGTAAAAATATAACTCACTAAAATGAGCTATGTTGTGGCAAAATAATAGGAATTTCTAAATAGTTATCGGTTTACAAGTACACCTTCCCATCCAGTACTAGTGCAGAGATTGTTAGGTACAGGAGGGCTTCAATATCATTGTCAACATGCTTTCTGACATAAAGGATTGAATACAGCATTGGCAGTCCACTAGTACTGCAAGAGTGGAAACTATTAGTTAAAAAATATCTGCAGAGACCTGATTAATTCTTTGCAATCCCCTAGTGCAGCTAAACCCCCCAGTCTGCTGAGGCTGCATTCCTGACAAGTGCAGCAGTAAGCAATTTGATCAACAATAAAGCCATTTTTCCTGCAAGAATTTATATCACAGAGAGGGAGGGTATGTAGTAGCTTGGGAGGTATACATTATTTAAATATATGGGGAAAACATACATGGTGTGAATGATGGGGAGCCTGGATCAGGATCACCAGCATTGTTAGCTAGATGAGAGGCTGCCTTTCTAGCATCTAACTTTTCTGTACAGATTTCATTTCTGAACAATCTCAGCTGCCTTATCTATAAGCCAGTCATGAATTACTTGCATGTAAGCATTTTTACTGTCTTTTTCTGGATAATTATATTTTCCTTGCTATCATCATATTCCTCAGATGAACTGAAGTTAGTCAGCTATGTCAGGAATAAAGGACATAATAATAGGAAAACGGTACTTAGAAGAGCACAGCATTAACCAATTGACAGTGGAACTCCAAAATGAAGGGCTGAAAAGTGACAGATTAAGGGGTGTTACTGTAGCACATTTCTGGAGTCATTTAAGAGGGAGAGAGATTTATGCATCTTAAACCCATTTCAAGGTGAAATTAAGGTTTTAGCCTAAAATGAATGTCATAAATTTAGTCTCTCATCTCAAAAAAAACCCTATCAAGATGGAATGCTTTATGGAATGAAAAAATATCCATTTAGATTTTAAGAAATAATGACACTAAGCAACTGGAACTAATAAACTATATTCCTATATATCCTTCATACTAACTCCAGGCTTTATTTCTTATGACCTCTAAGCCCTTCCATGTATATTTATACCCATCCTTTTCCTCCTTTTCTCATAGCTACTAAAGAGTTGGCAAATTCTCAAGCAGATTCCAATTTTGCCTGCTGATGGACAAGCAACAGATAACTTCTGAGTTTATTCTGCAGCCTTTCCCTGAGCAGAGGGATTAAACTGAGTCTTCCTGCTCCTTCCAGCTATCCATTCCAATGACTAGGAATTATCTGTTAAATGTTTGTCTATACAGGCTGAGAGCAATTAGCAGGTTCAAAAATGGTATGTGACTGGACCTGACAAGGTCCAAAATAGGGTAGCATTTAATTTTGCTATAGTTACCTATCTTACTGTCATTTACTGCATAACCTGGTGCTTGTATCTTTCTGCATGCATTCAATTAACTGTGTTAACAGCACTATGCAGCTCTTGGAGAGAAACACTTTTTAGGTTACTTGAAACTGGTTAGCAGCTGTTGGGTTAAACAGGATTTTACGGGTTTGAAAACTGAAAACAATGTAAATGGAATAATACATTTTTAAGAAAACATAAGAAATGAATAGCAAAACAAAACATTTATTTCTGTCTTACATACTATAAGAAAAACTTTTAACAGGACATATCTGAATATGTATCTTTCGTCTCCAGTAGCTGTAAGACAAACTAACCTTTTTAGCAGGAGAACTTGGTATGAAAGGTAGTGCAACTCGCTTCTCTGAAGGTGACTTCTTCTCAGGTGGCAAAGGTTTGTCAGTAAAATAGGGATTCTTGTCAAAATACTCCTGGGGATATAGATTTAACCTGAAAGGCCGTCCTTTACACAGCTGTTTATGTTGGTCTTGTGCTTTCTGTAAAACAAATACTCTGAAAGAAACAAGCCTCATGACTTTTACTGTATGCTATTCTAAGAGAAAAAATGGAAAGCATTCAAACTTAATCTTGGAGAATGTTCACTTTAACTTTCTTTGCTCTTGCTCAATGCTCAATGTATTTTATATACCCACCATGCATAATGGAACACAGATTCACTAATAGGAAGGACAACAATCATCCTGAAAGTATGGTAGAAAAATGTCAGAAAAAGCACTGTGCATTTAAGATGTGTCTAACAGAACTGTATATGTGCCTAAAAATTCTGCCTGTGTGCATCCCAGACGATCACACCTGTAAACCCTGGCCACTATGTTTCCCAGATTCTGAGCATCTTACTGAGCTCAGCTCCTGCAGGAATTGGTCTTGGTACCACAGGAGATGTTGACCATTCTTCCCACATTTCATTTTAAAATAAAATAGCTTAAAACATAATTAACAATTAAAGGACATGCATAAAACGTACCATCAGTGAGAAAGTATCACATGGTAATGCATCTATCTATCTTGGAGCGAATACCTCTTTTCCTATCCAGTGGAAACAATCCCACCTCTCTGGCTTTAATTCTCATTTTCTGCACTGGATACTTAGTTTTAACTCTAAATTTGTCTCAACTTCAGGTAGCTGAAATGTTTCTTCTAACCTTGTTCTTACCCTAGACCAAAAAATATCCTTCTGCTACCATTTTCCACTACATATGCATGACTAAAATACACAGGATAAATAAAATCAGTGCAAGCAAATTTATGAATTTTCTTAGACTTATGAACTTATAAGGAAAAAGCAACAGTTATTTTTGCTATAGCATCTAGGATAATGAGGTCCCATTCTTCTGACAACACCACAGACATTTATTGTTCCTTCTATTGGCATGAGTTGGTCATTATCACATTGTAGCTTAAGGTCTTCAAAGAGAAACTTGCAGTCAAATCCTGAATGGCTGAACTTGCATGGGATACAGTGTATGAAGACAGGCTGAGAAAGTTGGGGCTGTTCAGCCTGGGGAAGAGAAGGCT
>JBAFWW010026381.1:0-26742 GCA_036873685.1 Agapornis canus
GGAACTGGATAATCTTAAGGTCCTTTCCAACCCTAACTATTCTATGATTCTGTGAATTCATGAACAGATTTGCTAAGTTAAAGTGGGCTAAAGGTAGGATATGGTGAAAGAAAAGCAGGGTCAGTGGCAGTCTAGCTTCAGCAGGGTGTTGCACAACGGGGCCGTGGCAGCTGGCAGATGAGAGCTCACTGGGGTTTTGTATGAGCTACTTGACAGTGGCTGAGGAACCCGAGGAACAGGTTGCTGTTTGCTTTCTTTGGCTCTGTTTGAAATGGTTCTTTCATGTGTCTGAGAAATTCACAAAAATTGGAGCAAAGTGCTAACAAAAAATATAAAGGTCATCCTTGGGCCAGGCACAGTTTTCAGGGAGGATATTTTTATTTACCTGCCTGTGTCTCTGCAGTTCTGCTGCTTGCAATGGCAAATAGCTCTACTCTTTTCCAGCCTCACCAAGACACTGTTGGCTACACTTCCAACACAGGAGAGGAATACTGAATGTCTGAGGAGGGAGGGAGGAGTATATAGTTTTATTTAATCCTCTAATCTTCTTTGTATTCCTTATCCTTTCATTCCTTTGCTGCCTGATGACTGCCTGCAACACCCCTCAAGGTTGCAGGAGACAGGAATATTGACAAATACTGGACATGCTGCAGGTGACAGATGCCTCTCAAAAGGGTTACTGGCAAACCCTTTTGAACCAGCACTGAAGAACATCACAGAGTTAGGACCCTAGTGAAGCCAGGACCCTGGTGAAATCACAGATGTAATTTCAAAGGATTCTGCACACACAGAGAATTTATATTGTGCAAAAGATCTACAAAGAGCTTGCTCTGCATGCTGCCCTGATGGGGTAACTGCCAAGCAATTATTTATTTAAACATCAGAGGGATAGTTACTGGAAAGACTGCCCAGAGCATCACAGCAAAGCCACTCTGACAGGGGCAATGTGCATTTACCATAGTCACCTGCTAAAGTCACGCTGCAGGAACAACAGTCCTGTAAAACATGGGATTTAAATTATTAACTTCATCAGGGTACTGGGCTCTTACATGTGTAATATCCTGAATTAAGAGCACAGTTAACCCCATGCACTGCTTTCTGCTCGTGTCCAAATCTAGTGTGAAATTGGAGGCTCACAATCAGAGGCTGTGCCATATTTTCTGATGAAGCTGGAACACCCCTGGCAGAGGGAAGAGCAGAAATCTTGGGTTTCTTGTGGTTCCCCACAAACACTTATGACTCTATACTGTAGGGCAGCCCAGGCCCTGTGTGATTCTGGCAGTGATTTCACATGACAGGCTACCCAGGACCATCAGACTCTTAATATATAGGTGTATGCTGAAGAACTGCCAAGATGTGACTAATTTCTACTTGTTTGTATCTCATGAGCAGTGGGAAGAGATCACAGGGGAACTGAAACCCCAAGTTAAAGTAAAAAATAGTGTTTGTATCATACAAGATCTTCAGGTTTTCTGTGATACAGAATGTTAAATAAATTACACCTGTACAGAGAAGATCAAAATTTGCCTGAAGATTTCAGAGAAAGGCAGAGTCCTGCAAAAGACTTTCTGCAGTGATTTATCGTAAGCTTAGAGCGGTATCTTTAGAACTAGGCTAACTCAGCTGACCCTTCAGTTAGCAACTATAAAATACAAGAGATAAACATGTTTAGGTTTGGAACAAAAGTTACCCAATAACACACTTGTTTTCAGGATTATAGTTCAAAGACCATTTATAACTGACACACAAGTATGCCATTGCCTGTTAGCCTGAGATCACATAGGCAAAATTCAAAGGATCAATTTTTTGCCTGTCTCAGGACCCAGTAGGCAAACATTTCAGCATGAACAGTTTTAAAAATACATTTTTGTAATATGTAGGTTTCTAGAAATGATACAAAGGAAAGCAGCAGTTGTAAATACCCTGCAGACCAGAAAATTAGTTACGTGTGATATACTCTTAACAAGATTCCAACAGCTAATTTCAATGTAGTCTTGGTTTTTATTTACTTAGCAGGGATAATTGTTGCTAAGAAGTTCACAAGCCATCTTTGGCCCTTTGGGCTTTTGCCCTCTTACTCAGTGTTACTTTGCGAAGCTAAACCATATACATGACTGTATCTACAACATCTGTACATCCATATCAGAACAGGGGAGATTTCTGGGCAGAACAGGTACATGGATTCTGCTAATTTGAATAATATTCCTCATATTATTAATTTAATTGTTTATACAATTAATTTTATTAATAAAATTATTAATGTACATAGTAGTCTGTATACAATATATTCAGTATATTGTTCACAGGGTTTTCTGCTTTTTCAGATACTGCATGCAAATCTTTGTCCCAAGACACAAACTTAAGGTGAGAGACACACTCAGGAGTAGTAATGAGGATACAGAAGAGCTGTGCCTCAGAACTAGTGGGTCTGAAAAGACTGCCATTTTTTAATTGCTGAGTAATTAAGGTTTTTTTTTTTACCCAAAAAGCTAACAGAATGCTAACAGTTGAGACAAAGAAGAGCTGATGTGGAGGGTCCAGGGTAAAATGCAGCAATATACCTAGCACTAAGTTCCTGTCTACGCAACTGCTGGGAAGGTGATTTTTCTTTTCTGGCTAAGAGTTTTGATTTGGATTTCAGATTTATATTACTGTAAATAAGTAATACAAGTTATCTATAATCGCATAGAGTTAGCTTTGTTTTTGATGTCCCCCTGGAAAATGAAGAATGACTGTTATGTAAAATCTTCTTACCTTAGTTCCCGAAGTAGGCACAAGTCCCACAGCTGCCATATATGTACTTCCAATTGTCTTGATCTTTTCTATGTCCTTATAATATTCTTTCTCCATAAGCTTTGTTTAAAACATAAAACTGTTAAATATTACATAATATTTTAGGCAAACAACCATAGTTATCAGATAATATGTGCAACTTGATTAAACCAGGAACTAGATGATCTTAAGGTCCTTTCCAACCCTAACTATTCTATGATTCTGGTTAGCTGACTTTGAGGTCATTAAATAAAACCTACTGTTAACATACATGTTAATACTCTTCCTATATTAGAGGGATTTTGAACAGACTCACATGCCTTAAGGTACAAAATGGGCACTTCGGAGAAGCCCAGTGGACATCAACTCCAATTGAATGGGTCAGTGAATAAAACCTAGCATTACCTCACATGTTAATCCTCTTCCTATATTAAAGGGATTTGAAGTCAGACTCACATGCCTTAAAATGCAAATTGGGCACTTTGGAGAAGCCCAGTGGATACCAACTCCAACTGAATATGTTTATTCTTTTATTAGGCAGTTCAAGATATACTGAGTTGCTACAGATAATCTCTGTTGCTAGTCATTTGGTAGAACTGACACGGTCAAAAGAGCATTTAGACCTTACCTCATCAAAATCAGCAATAATTTCATTTAACAGGCGTAAACATTCCACTCCCATATTATTGCCATCCAGTTCAATGTAGAAATCATTGAAATTTGGGATGGAAGCAAACATCACTCCCACTTGTGAATAGGACTGGTAATAAAGGTCCTGCAGTTTGGGAGCAGATAGAATTTTCATTTTAAAGTATTAATTTAAACTATCATTATTATGTTTTTTACTTTATTACTAAGCAATAGGTAGGAAAAAAGCCATCATTTTTTTGGTGGAGAGAAAGCCAGCCTCATTAAAAAAATGTTGAAAGATCTCTCCACTCAAAAAACACAGAAGAAAATGAACACCTCAGCTCTCAAACTGGTTTAAAACAACTCAGTCTTTTTCTCTGTTTAGACATGGAAGCAGTGAATAAATACACATTTGAAGAACGTCTCAACAGTTGCAGAACTTTTATTGTATGAGAAACATAACTGCATTTTCTCAGTATTGTTTTCTAACTAAAATAGGACAATTTTACCCTGCAGCACAAAACCAGCCTTGCTCCTTCATGTATTTCCCTGAGTTGTGGTGTCCTGTACCCAACATGAACAATATAATGCTGTTCTGTTTGGTAACATTTCTGCTCCAGAATTTGGAGGGCTCACGAAAAGCAAAACCACTCTGTGGTTCAAATACATTGATCCAAGCTCTCAAGAGCAGGATCATGGCCATTATAGCTACTCCAGTGCTGCAGGTATTGCAGCTGTGTAGGAAGGACTCTGTTAAGGGCTTCCTGAATCAATTTATTTAATCATTGCAGCTTTTGATATTAAAAGCCACTGCATCTTCCTTGGCTGTGTATTCTCTGTTTTTAGCTTTAAATGGATGGGTTTGGTAATAGCAGCATATTTCCAGAACAAGGGTGGCTCATAGCAAAGTGTCTGGCAGTTCATACATTTCACCATTCAGAACCAAACTGAAACACTGTAATAAATACCAACATTCTATACTGATTAAAAATAAATAATTAAACCCCAGTTATTTACATGCAGACACTTGGCTGCATTGATGACACAATATTCTTTAATCTGATTTGTATTAAAATTCTTCAGAGGAGGACGCTACAGTGAAGGAAATAATCTCAATCTAACTCCTGAACAGGAATGAAATTTTGTATGTTCGAGCCTTTCTTGAAAACACACACTTGAAAGACAACCCAAGCTACACAAGGTCACACTCATAAACCATCACCATGTATTTATATTTTATCTTGGTTTACCATATTTCGTGGATTAGACATTAGAAAGTGCTGTGCAACATGTGCTGGCAACAGGTTGAAGAGAATTCTTTTGTTATCCAGCTTGACTCTTTCCATATCATCTCTCTCTTCTTCTGCCTGTGGGGATAGAAGAAAAGAAAAACCTTTTTAGAAAGCAAGAAATTAGCTGAAGCCATAAAATAGCTTCTGTTAATTCATCCTTTGAAATTAAACTGAGCAAAATAATTCCTGCAAAGTAGAGCAGGAACATTTTTCCTATACCACACTTTTACACTGGGGCAAAATCCTTAGATTTAGTAATCAGTAACCCAAGCCCTTAGTAATTTAAGTTAGTCTCTGGGCTGATCAGCTTCAGGTCTTGATCAGCTAAGTGCATTTGTGTCTTCTGTAGTTCCCTGTTCTTTAAAATAGGCCCTTGATATTTTTACAAAGTAAATAACTAGAATAAGCCCATTTAAGCCACATTGCTCTTAGAGACCAATTACTTCCCAGGTAGGTGGAGACGGTGACAGCAATATTCAGAAAGAGTGCCTAGGAGCTAACACAGATAAGGCCATTAACCCAAGATACCGGTATCCAGGTTTCTTGACTCCCAGATGTTTAGAGGGAGTCATGCATTAGGAAATTATTCTAAAAATGAGACCCCTTATTGGAAAAATACTATCTAGGAATCTCAATTGGGGCTCCTGGGTTTGTAACTTCCAGCCTAGTCCAGAGCAGACTCTTCTGCAAAATTACTTCCATTTTTCTTTTTTTTTGTTACAGTGTCTTTTGGCTCCACATTCTGATTTTAATTACAAAGAAATATGATCAGTACCATATAATTCATCTTACTGAAATCACAAATCTTCTGCCATGATCCCAGTATGATTTTTCCTGACCTAGATGCAGTTGACAAAAGGCTGGAAAGCCAAATTCTCAGGCACTGTTGAGAAGCTATGACCATATAAAACACTGAAGAATCTGCTCTAATCTTTGTTGTTGTCTCTTTTGTATCTAGAATTTGCTATCCTGATCTATTCCAAAGTCCACATACTTTTCTCACTATCCATTCCTGTCTAAGTAGGAGAAAACCAGTCACCTCTTACCTTTGTCTAGTCTAACAATATTCTTTTCATGTGATTTTTTTTTTCCTCAGGAAGCTAATTTTTGTTTTCCACAACAAAACTTAGGAAACAACCTTTACATTCAGATCACACAGTCTGCTTTGCCTAGCAGTTTACTTCTGTATTTTAAATTCCTTTACAAGTAGAAAGAATGCTGAAAGAGGTTTAATAAACCTAACTTTTTCAGGAATCATTCCCTTCAGCTCCTCCTCTAATTTGTGAAGCAAGAATCAGAATTAATTCCAGAGGCAATATATCAGTAAGTAGCAGTTAAGGTCTGCACAAAATATATCTGAAATCTTCATTCTAAGCAAGTAGGTTATTTCCTGGTTTTGAGCTGATTTCCTGACACTTTCTTTGCTGTTTAAATTTCATATGCTTTCTCTTTACATGTTTTCTCAAAGTAACACTCCCCTGGCATAACTCTGTCTCTGACTTATTGTTGTCTATAAATGTACGTAATGTCCTCTTGCATTTAGTCTGACTGCTGGAATTGAAATGTTCTAATGGTAAAAATAAAAAGCTTTTTCCAGATGAAAATCCAAACCCAGCTTATAATTCCATTTTTACATCATACTGGAATATGGGAAATTTTACTCTGACAATAGCAAAGAGATTTGCAAACAGAATTCATGCTCTAAATAAAAATAATAATAATCTGTTTAGGGCTGGATTATTCATTCCTCTATTTTTTGACTAAGAATTTTTTGTTACTTTTTCCTACGAATGTTTAAGGCTCTCAGTTAAGCTCCCAGTGCAATATGTGGTAGAACAGCAGCCTAAGGAACAGTAAACCTCTGGGCTGGGGTTGAGATTCCTGGACAAGTCAAAGCTATCACCAAGGGTAGGTAAGTAGAGTAATCCCTTTGACACATTGCTTGGATAGTGATGCTGCCTGATCACTGGATCTGGAAACATGTGATCAGATTCCTTTGGTTATGGACCAAAGTGGTCACCTTGGAAGCCATGATTGAGAAGACTGCTCAGCAATACATAGTGTTTCCTACCACTGTGTATGATTTATAGCACTGGGTTAATACCCTTATATTGTTGCTGGTACCCTAGCCAGAGCCTCTGCTTGGACTGTACTTACACCTTCCAGATATACCATATGTTTGATACCCTACCTTTATTCAAGGGATCTCCTAGGAATAGGAACTGAAGTGCACCTTCTCTGCTACTACTGCACACAGCTTCAGTATGCAATCTTCCAGCTCTGCACTGCCTAAAACAGCTCTCATATATGCAACTCCTCAGGAACTGCCTGGGGAAAGAGGAAGGATCTCCATGTATCTCTTCCAAGGGAAGATAAGGAGTGAAGGTGAGGTATGTTCAGCAGTGAGGACTCTAAAACATAGCCCTATGGTGAGGGAAATAAACTGGTTACAGTGTTTTCTGGACCTTTTTTCAGCATCCTGTTCCCTGCCCTTCAGGGGAGTGCAATGAAAACTATTTTCTTCTTGTGACTCATGAAGTCCTACTGCCTACTCTTTGAGCAGCTGAGATTAAAGGGTGTGTAGGCATCACCCTTTCCCAGGCAAAACAGACACTGAGAAGAGAGAAGACGGACCTGGGGCTGGAGAAGGAAGATTAAAATGGCACAGATCACAGGTTCATTTCCATATTCCTGATGGAAATCTTATCCAGACAGCTAAATGATATCCCTATTTGCCCCTATTCCTACTGGTTAGTTAGGAAAGTTTCCAGCATGTTATTTATACAATAGCTGCTGGCTCAAAATCCAAGGAAAATTATTGTGAAAACAAAGAAAAGATACATGGGCATGTATTTTTTTTCACATCCTGCTTATTTCTTGTATTTGTTTGCTATTAGCGCCAGTGAAGTAATTTTGTAGAGTCCAACTGTATTTGCAGAACTGCAGTCTTTAAAAGCGGGCTTTGTTTTTGCTTCGGACCTGGTGGCAAAATTTAAAATGCACTTTGGTACTATGGTTTTCGACATCAATGTAATTAATGGCTATTTCATCTTATGGAGTTACACAGCATCCCAGGTCTTACAATACTCGTGACTGGTTACATATCCTCTGTTCACAAAGTGGTCTGAGATGTTGTATCACCTGAGCTATCAGGTACTGTTTAATAAGCATAAACATGCTTTAGCAGTGTCACTGACTGTAGAGTTACCACGTGAAAATCCAGTGCTCCAAGATACTGCTGAACAGGGGCTGGGTACCGGTGCTGCAGAAGTACCATCTTTGTACCTGAAGGTGGCACTATAGCCACATGGAAGAGACCCATCCCAGTGCTGCTCTATTATACATTTTTATTTATGATTTAATATATTATCAGAGAAATTTAACAGGAAGTGCAAGCCCACCTGGCAAGACTTGCCTGCCAACTGCAAAATCCATATTTTTACAACGGTCATGAATTAGGAATGCAACCATCAGTCATATCATTGTGTTATTTTTGTTCCCTGACAAAATCCTGGGTGAATAAGCTACTCCATTTTTTGGCAGATTTCTCTTCTTTGGAAATTCATTGTTTGCATTTATGTGTCCATTTTTTTTTCCAGTTTTGTGGAATAACTTGCAAAAGGGATTATTACCCACAAATAAGTAAAATGCTCCTACATTTGCTATTCAGTTACTGTCATAACAGGCACATAGAGTTGCTATACAATGTTATGTAGAAAATTAAATTCTCCTGTCACTGCCTGATAAAAGCTAAACACACCAAGAGATATTTTCTGTGATATTCAGAAAGGTTGGCACAGCAAAAAAACCCATCAAAATCAACAAGAACCTGTAACACCAGTGACATATAGAGCACAAATATAAATGTTTTAACCACTTCTCACCAACCAGAAAAATGCATTTTTTTCACACAATGTACATAAATGACACCGCTTTATATCAGTTCTGGTTCCCTAACCTAGATGCATGGAAATTAGATTAACGTGAAACTGTACCATTTTTCTAAAGCAGTTTTTCTTCTTTGAAGTCTGCTTTTCCTCATGGCACATTTTTTTCCCAATATGGCAGTCAGAATCCATGGAAATGGGTTTTTCTCAAACCTTAGCACAGACCACTAAACATCTATCTGTCTATTCTTACTAGTAATGGTATTAATTGCAGGATACTTTCACTGTTTAAAATACCATTTAGTTAGTACTAGATAGTTTGTTGTTCATGATAAAGTGAATGAAAATATCTATGAAATCATGCAGCTTATGCCAGAAATGGTTTTATTCATTTCAGAACGTTTTTACAGGATCAGCCCCAATAATGAGCCTAACCCTAAAAGCAAAGTGCTTACATCTTCAGAAGAGCCCCTGAGTTTGAAATTCTCTCAATTGTAAGCCAACAACTGAGAAGCTTCCTAAACACATATGCTGAACCACATTGGCACGTCTTCAGAGAGCAGCGCCTGGCTAGTGGGAGATGTGAGTCTCAGCTCTAGCAATGGTTCATGCAATTCAGTGTTTGCACAAGGAACCAGCACACTTACTGTAAACCAGAGGAAAATCTCCACAATCCCTGTGGACTAAGTCAGTGGTCTTTCAAAAACTGCTGCTACTAAGAATGCAATCAAGTTAAGCCAACAGGGTTCAATAGTTGGTATGGCTGTAGAGAAAGGGGACCAAGAATGCTGTTCAACCATATGCAGGGCTGCAGTCCCACAGCTACAGGAAACTGTCACTCAGAAAAGTGTTTTTTACCCTTGTCTCCATTTAAGGATTGTTAAACAATTAGTTGCTTGGAGTTTGATAACTATCCAAAGGCAGTTTTAACTTACAGATATTTCCAAGTCTTCCCAGAGCTTTTAAGACATTTTTACTATGTCAAAGAGCCTAGTAAAAGATGCAAAGATAATGTTTTAGTGGGTATTTTTCTTATTCATTTGGGTAAGTGAGCACCAAAAGCACTTCTGTAACATTCATGACAACAATACTTCTGCATGTTATGTTATTTAGCCTTTGTATTCAGTATCATTTACAATCAATACACAGGACAAGACTCCTTACAACATGTTATCCACTATCATTTATTGTACAGGACATTCACCTTCCATGTGGAATTAAGCACAAGGGTACATACCCAGATCATCAAAGAGGCCAAATATCTATCCAGCCAACTCATTTCAAAGAATGGTATTTATGTTGATACCTAATTTCTGAATTTTCAGCCTACACTGATGTTTGTTTTCCTTTCTGATTATTATCACAGAAATCTCACAGACAAGATGGGTACCACGTAAGTACCTGATCTGCAGCTGAAAAGATCTGAAAATGGCATTTGATCTCAGAGAGAAAACACTTTTTGAAATGGTACCTGAAGATGCCACTGGACATTACTGAAATCTGATAGGCATCCATATGTCTTAACTCCCCTTACTGCCTTTGGAATAAGTGCACAATGGTTTTAACAACTGGTAGACAAGTAGGTATTAACTTAGTAGACAAGCAGGTATTTCTGAAAAACCTGTCCCTAGGTCAGCAGAACAAGTTTGGATTTCTTCCTTTACTATTGTCCAGTTCTGGTCTTTCAACAGGCAAGCATCCCACTAGTTTCCTGCACTTGAATTTTTAAAACTAATTGATTGCTAATTAAAAGCCAACTTGGACATTAAGATAAACAAAAAATCCTATCAGAGCTTAACTGATAGGCAGAAGATAATAGAGCGAAGTCATTCCTGATGGCTCCATTTTAGGTAATATAGTAGAGGCAGGGATGGGTTTAACCTGTATGTTCCAGTCTTGATCTTACATGTAAAAGCAAGCACTGTGATGATTTATACGGTGCTTTCAACAACTCAGTTAAAAGGGTGTAAATGAGAACAAGCTGTGACCTCTGTGAACTACAAGAGTGTATGATTTATCATAAAAGCAACTTCCAAATTCCATGAAAATAAACTTACATCTTCAACTTTCTCCTTTCCTCCTGGGCTAGTGTGAAACACTTTGGAGGTGGGAACAAGACTGCTGAAAGGCATGACAGGAGGTATATATTTCTTGATGCCCCTGCTTATGGCTAATCTAATTTCTATTGGTTTTGCTGTGATTATTATAGTTAAGAAACAGGTGTTTTTAAAAAAGTACGTGGAAATAACTTTCTGACCAGCTTTTGGGAAAGAGTTACACAGTTTCATGATGTGGGTGTTTCCTTTTACTGGTTTTATTTGCTACTCTTCAGTTTACCTGAACATCAAATTATTTTCACTCTTTTTGTATTATAAGACAAAAAAGATCCATGGGTTTAATTTCTTTACCTGAAACCTACATTGCTAACAGTTAATTTCCAATGTTTGAAATTCTCTCTATTCATAATTTGCCTTAGATATAAATATATTACTTCATTAATGATACAGTGCTATTGGAACAACTACAAACAAATTCATTTTTCCAGAGCAAGTGAATGTTATAGGTCTATGGAAAGAAAGTTAATATATAATATTCTTCCTTTGTAAAGCCCAAGAGATGCAAAAAATCTTGAAAGTGTCTTAGTCCAACTGATTTTTTTCAGGTCAATTAAAAAATCAGACACTGCTGTGTGTGCACTAGAAAGGAAAGATCTATGGCTTACCTGCACAGCCCAGAGGTAGTCCAGACGCAGCTTCAAGTCCACCTGTCTGGAATGCAGTGCCAAAGCACAAGAAAATAGCAAAATGGCTAGTATTGGTTCATAGCCACGCATATAAAAGGAGCCACCCCTTAAAAAGAAAAGTAAATGGGTTATTCCAGGTTTTCTAGTACCTAACACTTCGTATTTCCAGTATGAGATCTTAGGTTTAGAACATGTGGGTACCCCCTAATTGCTAGCCTTTTCCAAAGTGGCTCATACAGGCAGGGAGAAAGGTGAGAGTAAATCTGATCACTGCATGAGACCAATGTTCAACTTCTTGAGGTTTTTATAATGCTATATATTACTGTAATGTGTGCATGCTTTTAATTAGGGAATACATTAATACTCAAAAGCTTAAAATACATTGGAATTGTTGAGAGCTACTGAAATATGGAAGTGAAGTTTTTAACTGTGCTTTTCTATTTCATATTATAATTATACTGCAGTGTGTTCAGCTGAGGTATGTTAGCATAAAAGTAACAGAATAATGGAAAACAGTTGTTAGTTCCCAAAAGCTGATCTCCTGTTGATGGGTATTTCTAGATTCTACAGCTGCTGGGTAGAGGATGGCTTAAGTATTTCTTATGTTCTACTGAGTATATAGCCCAAAGCAGCACTGAATTCTACAGAGTAATTCATAGATGAGACATCATAGCTATCGATACAGAAACACTCATTGCTTTAACTTTGCAAGATACTTACCCCACTGCTTTTCTGTAACCACTGAGTTCCAGAATAAGTATGTATAAAATCGTAACAAAGAGCAGGAGAATCATTTTTGGCAAGGAAGATACACGCAGAAATATTGCCAAGGTGAGAGTCCCCACTACGCAGGAAAGGAAAGCATAGTGAGCTGTGTCACATGGAAGTTCATTCATTGTTTTATTTGTTCCACTGGGAGAAATGATAACTATTGAACTGCTGGAATTGGTATTCCAAACCCAAGGCATACAGCCGACCTAGAAAAGACAGGAGAGGCAAGAAGGGCAGAAAGTTAAATATGAAATAAAAGAAATGCAGCTGCTATGGGGGCTCACTGTAGCTCTCTCCTAACTGGGACAATATGCCTGTGGTGTTCCCATCCAGCTCACTGCTCCAATAAAATCTCTCCTTTTCCAGCAATGCTTCACTCAGTTTTAGGTGTGGGACACTCTTTATTCATTAGATGCCAGTAAGATCAACCAATTAAAATCTGGGCTTAGCTGAATATGTTCCCTTGCAGGGCTTAAACCCAGGAGATTCTCAAGCCAACATATTCCTGCAAAATTAAGGAACTTCAGTAAACATTTTATGTGGCCACGTGGGTGAGAAAGGTTCTTTCACAGAGCACAGAAAGAAATGCACTTGCTTTATTGACTATGCAAATTGTATACATTTCAATTCATCAAGTATAAAATAAAACCTATTTTTAATCTTTGATTGAAAAGTTAAACATGAATATCCTTTCTCCACTGCAAAACTACTTCCATGAGCACATAAGACTCTAATATAAGACCTCATCTAGAATTATCCCTGCCATTTCAGTTTTCCAAGGAGTTCCATTTCCTCCCTAGACTGGGAAACAAATGGTTTAGTGCATTTCTTAGAGGCAATTTGATGAAATGGAACCTGCTTCCTCCAAAGGCAATGTCATGTTCAAGTCTCAGAGCCCAAGAGAGGAATATCTGGCAACCAGTACAAGTCCATACAGCTCCAGTTTTAATTGCACCCCAGCCTTCACCCCTTATTTAGGGAGAGGGGAAGAGTTAGCGTAAATGGGGAGAGTGAGATGGAAGCGTGAAATTGATTTTAAAAGGCACTATCACATAAGCCCTGCCCTCTACTTAAGCTCCTTTTTTGAAGTGTGTTATTAGACCTTTTTATTTCATCCTAGCCACTGATAATGAAATTTTATAGCATGTTGTAAAATAATTGACAACCTGAGAGGCAATTAAGCAATATACTTTACAGGGGGTTGTAGTCACTTAAAAAGATGAGACGTAATAGATAAAATGTGAGTTAAACTCATGGTGGCTAATATTATGAAATGAGAGCAAGTGGAGTGAAAAAGCTGTTTAATATGATTTTGTTCAATATCCTTAAAAATGCTGTTCATACTAAACTCATCCAAAGCCACAGGCACGCATAATGGCTTCATAAATGATGTTTGATCCATCCAGGAAAACACCATCTGCACTACAACTAGGAGTGAATCCTCAACACCTAGCTTCTATGCTAGCTGAAAATTCTAGAGCCATCACTTTGCAGGAACTTATCATTCCACATTAACATTTCTCCTAAGCATTTCAATGGTTACAGGCTATTTTTGCTTCAATAAAGGATAAAGTGGTATTTGTGACGTATTCTAAGTTGTAACTAAATGATCACTGTCCTGTTGGAGGCCAGAACCTATAATCTGCATTCTTCCACTGATATTCAACATGGCCTTAGGCCTCATGATTTTGTTTCTCATTTTACCATCTTTAAGTGGCAACAATAGTGCTTGTTTCATTTAGTCAAGGTGTCACATCTATGCAGACTGATCCACAATGGTTCCATCTGTCATAATTTTCACCTCAATCCCAAAGTCAGATACACAGAACTTGCTGAGATGCTAGCTAGGCCTAGAGGTGCTGCACGTATCTGTGCCTTTTAGGCTTACATGCACATTAAGAACCACATATTTGTCTGTGTGCTGTTAGGGCTGTGTGTTACCCACACAACTGATGTTCGGTATTTCTTGGTAACTCTTAGAACATGGGATTTGCAGACAAGGAATCTGTTGCCCATTCAGTTCATGCGGATCAGCTTGGTAGATGTTCTCAGAGAAGGTCAGGGGATGAACGAACACAAAATGAGGGGCTTGGCATCTCAGTTAGTACTGTGAAATGCTCATGAAAACCACCCTGTCTTCCTATTGGACAGAACACATACACTAAATTCCACAGAGAGGCATGATTTGAGACATCTGCCTCCTCAGCATTTCCAATTGTGTTTAGTGTGCTATTTTTGTGTGAATCCTTTCCTTTGGGTACCCTAACATGTTTAATTCATCAGCATTAGCAGCCAAATGCTGAAATTGAGTGCTAGGAGTTTGACAAGGCAACTAAATGCCAAACACTTCAGTGGAAGTTTAAATGCCATTTGGCATTCAAGTCTACCATGTAGAACTAGCTGCTAATCCACAGTGAAAGAAGCTCAATTTTCAGAAGTATTGAGCAAGTTCATTTCATACAAGAGAAGCTTCCTAGACTTTAGATGTGAATGGATCATATAAATAGCACAATGTAAGCACTTCTTCTAGTTATGCAATACTATCCATATTTTAGGATCTTGTTATCTTTTCTGATTTGCCTGGACAAAACACATCCCCCCTTGTTATCACCCGTAAGGATGTTCTATAAGCTGCCACACAGAAATAAGTAACACTGTTTGACACCATGCCTTGTCTGTCACAAGATATTAGCCACTAAACTAGTAATCAAGCTGAACATTTAAAAATAGCTTTCTCACAAAGTATATGACATCAGCAGACCAGTGGTACTAAGGTTTGATACAAAACTTTCTATAGATGTTGACTTGCTATTATCTGTGTAATTTGCCCATAGCTTTGCCATTCCTAAGTCAACAGCCTGACTCAGGGCAGTGAAAGTTTAAATTATAGCAAAGGGCATTAATTTTGGAGAAACATGCTCTGCAAGAAAGAATAAGGAAACGAGTAGGAATTCACCAGACAAGAATATGGTATTTGTTTAATGGATCTGCATCAGGCTGTTATTTAAACAGAATGCTAAATTAAGGGATACTTGATTTAAATACTCACCACGCATCCTTGAGCCACGGAGTATATTAAGATCACAATAAAAATACACAAAATGGTACGAATCTGAATTGTCAGGCACCCTGGAAAACACTAAGGAAATAAAAAGATTCACAGATATACATATACAAGTAGGTTTTTCATGTGGGGTTGTTATTGTTTGGTGGTCTATAAAAAGAAGAGAATAAGGGATAGAGGCATTTTGCCTGCACTGAAAATTATAAAACAAGCATGTAGTCGTTATTGTGTACATATGTTTTAATGGTAATTGCATTTTGGGGAGTAATAAATGTGAAATTATTATTATACATTATTTCTCACTGTAATTAAAACTTTTTGAAAGGTTAGTAGGATAATAATGCAAATAATAAATTAGCATGGCATTTGATTTTGTTCTCATGGGGAAAATCCCCAAAGCATCTTTTGCCATGCAAATTATCAGCTGCAAACAGTGATCCAAGACAACATACAATGGTAGCATAGAATTCTGGAGTGGCATTTATGTCTTCTGCTATAATAGTCATGTTAAATACCAGGGTAGTTTTAATTATCAGAACTCCTTTAAAATATTGAATTTGTCAGGACAGAAAGGGCAGTAGAGAACAAAAATGTCTGGTGGAATGAAGTCCTGTGAATCTCTTCATCATCTTCAACTTTACCCTGATCACTGTGCCATCACTGCACAGTGTGACTTGCTTGCTGATTGTGAGCATACATGGAGCCAGGGACAGAAGGTGAAAGAGGAAAAACAGGTCTGTCAGGCTCTAGTACTCATGCTTGTTCCAGTCATTCTGATCTACCCTGGTTTTAGTGAAAGCTGCTTTCCTTCTTCTCCCCTTGTATGAAAAATGTTTGAGGCATCTATTATCTTCTAGACCCACAATACATGTTTCAGACATCTTGCAGTGACTTCAAGGGGCAAGAATCAACAACAGGAAACAGTAAGATTTAGAGTGGGAACAATCCTGTGTCCCTTAAAAGAAGGAGGCTCAGGCTTATCAATGCTAGATTTGACTTAAGATAAAATGAATCCAACAAACACCTAATTTTTGAATGAGTCACTAACTGAAGAAAAGCTGTTCATTAAAAGCATAGTTTACAGCAGGCAGCAAAGTACCCATGGAGTACCCTTCCTTTCACAGATGCAGAGACTTTTCATCTGTATGTGTCACCACGAACAAAAAACAGCAGCTCCTCAAAAATAAAAACCACGTATGATCTGCAAATACTTTCTGGCTTCAGCAAGGATTAAGTCCATGTAAATGTAGGTGGGAAATAATCAATGGAATACCAATAGTAGATTCATATTATGACCTGAGTTTACTTGCCACACCAGAAACCAGCTCAGCAAAATAGATTGGGATACCTGAGATGTATCACCCTAATAAAATAGTGAGCATATTGTAGAACAAAAACCTTACTTTGTAAGAAGTTCACACTGAAAAGCTGTGTCTCAAGGGAGGGGATATAGCAGTGTCTAAAATTACACTATTTCTGTAACTATTACACTGTTTCTGCATTTATTCATCACTATCACATAGCTCAGGTTGGAAGGGAACTCGAGGAACCCCAAAATACTGTTTGCCTTGACCCCCAGTGCTATTTTACAGAGCTGGTTAGTCCCCAGCCTGTCACTGCAGGGGGGGTTCTTCCTTCTCAGGGCCTGGACTTCACATTTATCCATGATGTATTTTGTAAGATTCCTGTTGGCCCATTCTGCCAACCTGTCTAGGTTCTCCTCAGTGCTCATCCTGCCACTGTGTTGACTCTTCCCTCAAAACTGCAGTCACTATAAACTTGACATGAATATACACCATGTCCTTCTCCAGGTCATTGATAAAAATACGTAACAGGACAGGTCCCAGGTAAAACTCTTATGGTACCCCACATATTACTGGCTTTTAGGTAGAGTATGACCATAAACTGCTATGCTCTGAATGTGATCATCCAGGTGTTTTTTTTACCTGTCATACTGTCAACCCAAATAGAACAAAATCCTACAACACCTGAGGTGGAATGTGTGTGTTTTTATCCATATAAATAAAACAGAAAATGATTTTGTTTGAAGGAAACCTACATATTCCATTAATTCAGTCTGCAACCAAATAAGTTATCTACTGCTTGTTGAAGAGAGAATGCCCACAGGCTGAAGATAATACTGCATGGTTAACAGTGATAAAGCAAAATGCAGATGCAAAGACAATGTGTTTTGACACATTGCACAGACTTTTTTTGTGTATATGTGTACATGTTCTAAATGACACACCAGGCTTTGGGTTAAAAAGGAACATAAACCCTTAAAAGGCAAGATATGAAACACGTCTGAATTAAAACTCTGACTGACACTCAGATTTATTCTTCTGACCTTTGGTCATTCTAAGATTGCATCTGCTATTTTCTGATAGCATAGCATTTTGGGCTTCATTTTCTTTGTTTTCTTCGTGGAACTTTTATTAACTAAGTAAGTACTGTCAGAGTCGCTTGTCCAGTGTAAAATAGCAAGTAAGTGCCAGAAGACTGATTAAAATAGGAGAATGACTGGTTTCAAATTCACTATTATACATAGTATATTAATTATCTTTTACTTATTATATAAAACAAATTTTTACCATAAAATCCCAAACTGCAATACTCTGAGTTTTTGTATTTCTTTGTTTTTCTGCTGCTGGATATGATCTGTAGGTACTGAATCTCTAGAGGAACCTGGAACAAATTAATATTCTGTTGACTGCCAAAACAGCTGGAACAAGCCTTAAATTGGCAGTAGCCCCAGGGAAACGGCATAAAGAGGAGCTATTTCCTACAAACTTCATCTGTGTTTCTACCATCCATAGACAGAACACACAACAACTACTGTGCCTTTATGAAACAAAACAGATCATCAGAGTTACTCCCAAATAACTGTGTGGCTTTATCAATAAAGATCTGCTGTGTACCAGATACTCTGCTAATAAACTGTTTATGTTGCCATGAAAACAATTACTTTCCTCCTGCCAAAAGCTAATTTTTCTTAACTCGAAATTAGTGTGTGCTTATCAGCAAAGCTGATTAATGGTGTGTTTTCTCCTGATATTTGTCTGAAAAGGCTAAATTTAGAGTAAGCCACTACAGATTTCTTTCATCAGAAAATTAATCTGCAGATGCTATATTCTGATCTGGCAGATCTAGCTCTCTTTTACAACAACCAAATGTCCTTCTGCATCATTACTGTTGTGAAAATGCAACGCAGGAGAATTAATCATTACTAAAGGTTTTGAAAAGGCCAAGGGTGCAAAACACTGAGCTTTACCATCAAAACAGCTGCTGCTTTGGCAGGACAAGTTTTGAAAACAGAGGGGAATTTAGCAGGACTTTACACCCAGATACAAGTTGCAATGGAAGGGAACACTAGTGTGCTCCCTAGTCAGAAAGAAGAAAAAGTCACGTTACACAGCAGCTGTTTACCTGAGCACTGGGACGATTTAGTGGCTAGAGGTAGGTGTTCAGGGAAGATACAGCAAAAAAGACAAAAAGAATAGCATTAATGGCACTGCTGTGATGACTGCTAATGTGAAAAGTCTACTTTCAGGTAAACCATCTTTGCTTTGAAGTGCCCCATACATTACTTAAAAATGAACTTGGAAAGCACAGAGATTTCAGACTCTGAATCTGTGTAGCATGTGCTGATGGGTTCATATTCCAAACGACAAACCAAGTATAGCCACTAAAAGGAAGAATAGCCATAAAATCTTAAATCACTTACTTGTACTCGTGTGACATGTAGGTACATAATACAAGCCACAAGGAAGCATATGCAGAACACCAGGAGAACAAGAACTATGGTACTCCTAGAATCAAAACACAGCAGAAGTAAAGCAATGCAATCAGTACAAGATGAGAACAAACAGCACAGGGTCCTTCTGAAATGGTGTTTCAGATGAATGGTGATGATATCTCCCTCACTTTTCCTGTAATACTGTTGCAGAGGAAATTTGACAGTGAAATGCATTGCTCTCAAGATTAGGAAATCAATAAATGCTTTTGTATATGGTGCTCACTCTGACCTCAGCAAGGAGATCAAAGCACCTCAAAGATTCAACTGTATGGTGTATCAGGAGAGACACCTTCTAATTGTAGGCTAATGCAGAATATTCAGCATGGTAACTCATAAGTGGAGTGTGTAACCCAATTACTTGGCCTTGGCCGCTGTGTAACAGTTACCAGATGCTTTTCCCTTTTGATCTTTCCTTCTCAGAGACTGAGAAATCAGTAACTCCCTCCTTATGAGTCTTCCCCAACAGACAATTCTTATTCTTCACAAAGATGCTGCAATAATTATTTTAATTCTTAATCTTCCCTCTTCTGATCTTTCCAAATAGGCTTGCTCTTCCTGAGGAGAGGAGTGAAGAGCAAGCACATTTCTCCTCCAGAAAATCTGTGCTATAGGAATAGTACTTTATGGATGTCAGCAAGCTGGCAAAAATTAGTCCACCAGTGCTGGTGCTTTGATTCATGCACAGGAACAGCCTGGCCCCAAGCCAGCCATGGAACCAGGGCCACTTGAAAGGAGCAGAACATGATCTTTACACCTTTTCTAGTCTTGTAAGAACAACCCAGCCAGTTCAGAAGATGTGATCCATGGCTGCAGGCATATATGCACCTTGACCACCACTGGGCAAAGATTGCTGAACAGGGTTTCTAACCGTAGAAGAGTGCAATTATTTTGGTGTAGAATTTCTCCATATTTGGCTTTGATTTAAAATTCATGTAACAATTCTCACCAATACACAAGCAAGTAAAATGTTGTGGTATGGTATGTATATCCAGAATAGAGAGATGACTCTAGGTACTGTCAGTGTGGATTCTGAATACAAGTATTAATGGTCCCCATGCTCTCCTGTGCTTTTAGAGAACTGGCTTGCATTCAGAATGGTAGTATGACAGAAAATAATGCAGGAGACATGACCAAAACAGTGTCTTTTATGGCAGTAACAGCCATGAACCGACACTAGTGCTGCATGGGACCCTGGCAGAAATTTGGGTTAGCACAAATAACAAAGGGCCACACTGTTTTTTAAAAATAAACCCAGCATAAGACACCAGGAAAATTCATAATCAGGGCTTTGAGGGGCTACACTGCGTGTATGCCTCCAGAATTGGACAGCTTAGGTTGACAGGAACATAGCCTTACTTTCACCAACTCCATCTGGGGATATAAAATATGTCTTTAGTTGAGAAGCTGTTTCACTCAGATGATCATGGGAATTGTGAGAATGTTGAGCCCATTGCTTTCTGTATATTTATGCAGCAACTGGCTTTCTTACAATATTTGATTGTCTCAAGACTTTGAATGTCCTCCATGAAATATTGTGATTATGTGTCAAAACACTGTTACTATCACTACTCCCATTACAGTAACACATTAAACTTCTTGTCTTTTGCATTCTTGTAATACTTATAACTGCTTTGGCAATCTAAAAAGCAACAAAGCTCCAAGTTCTGTGGAGATGGGAAAATTTTCAATACTTCCCAAGTTTTAGTCTAGCTCATGGTTCCACCTGTGTAAGTGCAAGGGATGAGCCCAAGATGACTAGTAATTTGGTAGTATAAAGCCATCACCAATAGACATTATAAGAAAGAATTTAAGACTACTGACTTACTATTCACCCACAATGGGTGGCTTTTATAATTAACACAGGCCTTCAGTGGTGATATTCTGCTGCAACTTGTGTGTCTGTCACACACAGATTAAATTTAATCTCTGTCCAGCTGTTTTTTAAGTGACAGTACTTTTTGGAAAGGTTACCGACTACAGTACCATATGATTCTCATAAATTCATTCCAGTTTCAACTACACTAATAAGCTTTGTGTCTCCTTGTTCTAAATTGCCATGTACTGCAGCTGGGCTTTACTTTAGAAGTAGGTGAAGGAGTTCTTAACTCTGCTCCAATTAGTCAGCAAAGGTGGTTAGTCTGGAAATTAGAGCACTTTTTAAGTGACTTTGAATTCTTCAGACAAAATGTATTATATAGCAAATTTAAATAATAATTATTACTTTTAAATTTAAAAAGGTGTTTCTCAAACTTGCAATTAGAAATAACAGAATATAGGAGAAAGTATTATTCTGACAGGAATTGTGAGTAGAAAAGACCAGAATTTATAATGGGATTTTCAAAAGCATTATGCTGTGGCCAGTTTTATTCCTAATAAATCCTAATTGGTGAGAGTGAGTGAAGCTGATTTTAAATGCTTTGATATTCTCACCTGAAGAAGCTTATTACTAATCATTTTTATACCTTGAACACAACTGTATCTACTTCTTATCACCCCTAGATTTAAAAGCAAAGTCTAATTAATTTTTTATTTAGTAAGCATTCACACAGAATTGACAACATCTGAATTAATCACTAAACTGTATCACTCAACAATAGGCATCAGACACCCCCCAAATCCATCATGAGTATTTGGTTATACCTGCTTTAGTGCAATCAAGGTCTGACTACAAGTCACATGGGAATGGCCAAGCCATGCAGTTTGTGTAGTGATAGCATTGTCACTCAAAACCTCAATGCAGGCTCTAAATTTGGGTTGAAAACGTGGATTGATACTTCAGTGCTTAGTTCCCATTAAGCTCTGTGTGTTTTTATCTATGTGGCTATTAATACCTGAAATACTTTGTCCAAAGCCACAACTGTAGTGCAGAAATGCTTTGAATAAGTGTGGAAGATTTCACTGGGTTTTTTCCCTAAGTGTATCTCTTTTTTCCCAGAAAAGAAGGGGGAAAATCGTTTTAAGTAAGATAGCAAAATGTGTCTCCTTTGGACAAACAGAAGATAGAATGATCAGACTGAGGGTATACCAACAGGGAATCTCGTGTCTGAGAAGATGGCAACCTGGGTGCTAATTCCCATTTCAAAGACATTAATTTTTTGACCTTGACCTGGTGCTTGAAGATGTTCCACTTTGAATTATAATGGGAAAAGACATAAACTTACTGTGGTATTATTAGAAGGTAGACAAGGCCAAATAAGGCAGCTAGAATTAGTGAGAGAACTACAGCACTGGTGAAATACTCATCCTGAAGCTGGTGGTACTGTTAAAGAAAGGGAGAAACGAAGACAGTGAGCATTTTATACACACCCAGCCATCCAGGTTTAACATTCTCAGTAGGAAAGAACTGTAGCCTGAAGTAAAACAAGCCCCAACCCTTTTTACAAACGTACAAATAATCACTGCTTAATTCACTTACACACATGCACAAACCAGGTGTGTGTCTACACAATGTTTTCCTTGACAGACTTCGGTTTCTGCTGCTCCTGTTTGCCTAGCTGTTTAGCTTTCACCCTGTAATTACTAAATCTGGGTTATGCTCAGACATAAGTTCATTGTTTAGAGTAAAAAAGATTCACCCATTTTGAACAAGGAGGTGGCACTCCACTGATTCATCACAAAAAAAAAAAGCCAAGACCCCCTTGGTGCTGTCCTCAAGGTGTCTTGCCACCTTAACTGCTGACCTAGATTCCACTGGGATAATTTTGTTCCTAGCAGCTGCTGCAGTGCTGTATTTTGGATTTAGTCTGAGAACTACGCTGATAACACACTGATGTTTTAGTTGTTGATAAGTAATGCTTACCCCAATCGAGGACTTTTCAGTCTCATGCTCTGCCAGTGAGGAGGGGCACAAGAAGTTGGGAGGCAGCAGTGACAGGACCCCTGACCCAAACTAGCTGAAGTGACATTCCATACCACAGCACAACATGCCCAGGATAGAAACTGGGGGGAAATGGCTGCAAGGGACCGATCGCTGCCCAGGTCAGGCTGGGTATTAGTCAGCAGGTGGTGAGCAATTGTAGTGTGCATCACTGCTGTTTATTGTTGTTTTTTCTCTGAATTTTCACTCTCTTTTTGTTATCTGTTCTTATTACAATATTGTACTTTATTTTAGCTATTGAACTGCTTTTATCTCAAACCATGGATTTTACCTTTTTTATCCCAATTCTCCTGCCCATTTGATTGAGGGGGGGAGTGAGCTACCTGGTACTCAAGTTGCCAGCTGGGTTTAAACAGCAACAGCTGCTCAGGACAGGACACTTACAGTTGGTTTGGAGGCAGCTGCTAACGAGAGACACAAGCTCAGTTTTGGGTAGTTACTGCCCTGATTCCACTAAGCCTCAGTCCTTACAACAGAACACTTTCCAGGGGTGGAAACACAGCTCTTTTCTCAGAAAGATCAAAATTTCAATCTCATTTGAACCAAAAGACTTTCTTATTTTGAAAGAAAACTATCACCAGTAGATAATAAATCACTGTGGAAACTTGAAACCAAGGTTAATTCCCAAGACCTTTAAAAAACAGAGTCCAATCTGGCACACAGCCTTCTGACTTGAAACAGCGGTGGCATGAAGTCTTAGACTACAAAGTGACTTGCAGTGGAAAAATAAATGCTACTGCCAAATTAATCCAAAATCCCTTTTGCTTTTTTAAAAACATAAACCAAAAGCTTTTATTTTTTCCCAACTAAAACCAACTTCGATTTACAAATAAAACCCATGCAAGGTAGGGACAGTTCTACTTTGTTAGGTTATATGCATGCTTATAAGTCTGGAGTAAGTTCACTACTTTCAGCAAAGTCACACTGGCATAAGATCACAACCTTGCACAGAGATTTAAGATTGCTTTTCAAATTTTCTAGGATTGATGTGATCAATACTTATCAGCCTACTTATGCAGAGGGAAGCATCCTCCTGTCATTAATGCTTCTCCAGAGCAGATGAGTCAGTAGGCAGCCACATTGCCATGAGACAGCATTAAACCAGTGACACAAGTCAGCGGTCTGGAGAAGCAAAAGGAGAACCAAAACACAGAATGTGTAATTTTATGGGGAAGAATCTCGATTAGTAGAATGATACTGATAGTTCTTTTTATCCCCTCTGCATGCTTCCATAGAAGGTGGAGATGATTTATTCTCTCTTAACTAAGAGACAGTCCAGAGGATTATTTAATGATAGTGAGTAGAATTTAAGTATTGTCTAAAACCAAACAACAAACCAGTGCTAGCTGGCTTCTGGTCAGTGAAATCAGTAAAAGATAATTGGAAGCCCCCTTACTTTATTTTCACGCTCAATCTGCTTGTACTTCAGGGTGAAGAAGTTCAAGTCAGCCATCTCAGACTCAGTTTGCCGGGCCTCTATCAAGCGGCTGATGTATCTGTTCACTCGAGTTCCTGGAGTGTTGTAGACAACATTGGTAGAAAAAGAGGAACGATTCCTGAGTTTTTCAGAGGCTGTCCTTAGTGCTCTCCTCTGTAGCACAGATGAAGAAAGAAGCACAGATTTTATTAACATTATGGTTTTTCATTGCTGTTCATATTAGCTCAAGCTCACAGCCAGGATAAGGAACTCCTTGAGCAGAGCAACTATCTCCATGTGACTGCCACCTTTTGAAAACACCTTAGCTGAAATCCCAATCTCACTAAAATCAAGGAGAAAATGGCCACTGCATTCCAGGGTTTCAATCCTCATCCACAGACATTCTCTTCACACACTGCTCTGACACTTCCCTACCACTGAGCAAATAATCAGTTTCATCCACAGCAGCGTGACTTTACCTAGAAATTTGAGTATCCTGTTTCTAATTGAAGACATGGACATTGCAAGGACAAGACAACCAGGCTCTTCTTGACACAAGAAAGTCTGACTGTCCAAGACTGTCTAGGTAAGAATATGCATTTTGAAAAGGTATATTTCTTTAACCTCTTGCACAAAGACCATATTTGACTTTAGAGGGTTTGAAATCACACGTGTTCCTATTCTTAACTTAGTCAAGTGGCTCTCTTGTTAACACCTCTTGGGTATGCCTTAATCGCACTCACAGATCCAGATGGAGCACTCCAATAAATTATTAGAGCTAACCTGTGTCTAATTGGGGTTAATTCCTGAGACAGCACAACTGACAGGATGATCATTCCTTTGCAGTGCAAAAATTTACCACAGAGAGTACCTGAAAGGGACTTTACAGACAATGTCTCACTTTTTACAGAGAGCACTTAGAAGAGGGTGAGCACCTTCTCAACCACACTGGTGGTAACATTCAGTTGAAGGCACTGTGATGTGGAAACACTCAAGGCCAGGCTGGATGTAGTTCTGGGCAACCTGATCTAGTTGAGTATGTCCCTGCTCAGTGCAAACAGTTGAACTAGATAAGCTTTAAAGGTCCCTTCCAACTCAAGCCATTCTATGATTCTATGACTCTATGATCTAAACTATTACAGCTAGATCTGTACTAGTATGACTGCCCATGCCCCAGCACACTGAAAGGCTTAGGGCTTTCCCCAAATACTCTTGTAGATGCAGCATTTTTTAAATATAGAATGAGAAAGATGTAGGCCAATCTTGTAAAAGAAAAAGCAGCCACCTAATGTTTATCACACTAAGTAGGAAGAGACACCACTTGAATACCCTCAAAAGCAGTCAAGCCATACTTCCAAGAAGAGTTTTGACAACAAAACTCAAACAAACTGTACTATTTTTATACAGCTAAAGGAATACTTTTTAGTCTAACATCTGCAGAGTTCAGGAAGACAATTCAAATCGTTATGAAATGAATGACAAGTCTGCTCAGGGATAAGGACAACACTGGCTCAGCATATAATCAGTAGAGTGTCAGCAAGCTGTTACAAAAGTACATCAGATTTCTCTCTTCAGAGCAGTCAGTATTTAATAGCCCACTCTTTCAAAGCTATACTACAAAATATCCTTTAAACCAGATGGTAAAAAGAGGTGGTGATTGCTATTTAAGTAATTCTGCAGGAATGGCAGTTTCCTGTCTTATTCCACAAAAAGTTCTCATGAGAGCATCATTAGTGAACAAATAATGAACTGCAGCAGTTTATTAACTTACATAGCTTATGTTATATGTAAATAATACCTGAATACTTATGAACAGTGGGAAGGGTTAACTGCTGACTGGCACCTTAGTTTACTGATCATGAACAAGAATGGACCTTAGCAAAGATAAAATAACCATACAAGTTATGCTTTGCTGGCTTTATATGTAGAGAGCAGGTTATACCAGCATTAACCAATTATGAGGCTACTTGAGACATTTTTCTTCAAGCTATCAGATCCCATTACTTGGTAAGTTTCCTGTGGTGTAAGAACTAAATGTTTAAACATGAAAAATAATCCTGTGGACATACATGGATTGGAGCTTTCAAATCTGGTCTTCTGGGTTCTGTTAGCCATAATGAGAATCTTAAATTGCCAGCCAAACAACTATTCCAAATGTTTCTAAATGAAGATAAAATTGTTCTCTTACAGAAGACATTTGTCCCATAAATTTGTGGGGAAACTGAGTGCTTTCAGGCATATTGTTAGGAATATTCAATTTTGCTCTTTAAAAAAAACTAGTTAGCATATGTACTGCTTATGGTGCAGCAGAAAGTACATCTTTGGGGAATTTTTATAATCCAAATTTAAACCTACAGCATAATAATAGGGGTAAGCAAAACAGCATTAGAAACCCCCTGAAATGCTTCTCTTCTTTAAAATCTGGAATGAGGGCAGACGGACCGGTCTTGTTCAACATCTTTGTGGCTGCCATGGACAGTGGGATTGAGTGCG
>JBAFWW010026382.1:0-28454 GCA_036873685.1 Agapornis canus
AGAGCATGAGACTCAGAAAGTCCTTGGTCAGAATAAACATTACTTAGCAACAACTGAAAACATCGGTGTTATCAATTTTGTTCCCAGGTTGAGTCAAAACACACTGCTGCAGCAGCTACTAAGGAGAAAAACTGACTGCTATCGCTGAACCCAGGACAGTAGGCAAACCCTATAATTGGATAAAGGCAATGGAAAGGCATAGAAGATAATGAACTGTTATTATAGTGTTGTATAATTAAGTATTGGATAGATTGGATACATTAATTGCAGTTATTTCTGATAACCAAGAATGAGCCGATATTTCATGATAGACATCATGTTTTCACTGTTAGTTCTTCCATTGCTCCTTGTCAGTTTTGGCTGTCTTGCTTTCACAGATCTTCCTCTGCAACTGAATGCAGCAATGTTTGAGGCTAATGGTGGCTGTGGATATGTTTTGAAACCTCCTGTTCTGTGGGACAAAAACTGTTCAATGTACCAGCAGTTTTGTCCTTTAGAAAGAGATCTTGATAATAAGGAGCCAGCTATATATTCTTTAACAGTAAGTACATTAAAAGGGAATTTCATATAGCCAAACAGGTAGAAGTAGACAATGTTTAACTACAGTCTTTAACCAGCATTACAGTTATGCATCTGTATGAGAAGATTGAGCCTTTAATTGTTACTTGTGCTTCTGAGGATCAGCATAGCTAGCAAAAATTGGAGGGGGAAGGAGTGAAGAATTGTCGTTATTTTATTGGCTGGTTTGTATCCATAGTTACTTTCACTGTTTCCTTCACAATATTTGTTGAAATCCAATCCTGAAAGCTTTTCCCCTGTAACTACCCAACATTTCCCTGGATGTTTCACAGGTTTGTGAGCAATTGAGAAGATACAAAAAAAAAAAAAAAAAACAAACCCAAAACATTATGAAAAGCTGCACCGAATCTTAAAAGAAAATTATACTTTTTTAATTTATATAATCAGATACATAACTCATGGATTTATGGCAAAAAAAAAGGTATTCTAAGCTAGTGTTTCAGAAAAGTGAGATTCATAAGAATCCAAATTCTCCCAGCGATGGGAATTGCACCCCTAATTCCTGTGTTGTGTATGCCAAAGCAAGCCAGAGGTCAGTGCCATTGCCCCACAGTAACGAAGAGGAAAATTTGATCCTTTTTGACTACGTTACCGGTACATTCTCTCTGGATTAACTTTCAGATGCCTTGAATGGTTGCACTCGTGACGTGTGGTGTATCGTTTTCAGAGGAAGGATACCATAGCAATGGGGGGCAGGGACTGAGGCAGCTCTGCTTCTGAAATGTTTGCCCTGGCAATTACAAAAGTAGGGGAGTGTTGTCATTAAATCAGCATGTTAATAAACTGTGCTTAGGAGCACTATAAACAGCAGTTAGCTCAGAATCATGACAGTAAAAGAATTACTCCACTAATTGATTTCTCTGTGTACTCCTTGGATTCAGATTGTGTCTGGACAGAACGTCTGCCCTAGCAATAGCACAGGCAGCCCTTGCATTGAAATCGATGTGCTTGGGATGCCTCTGGACAGCTGCCATTTCCGGACGAAGCCCATCCATCGCAACACTCTCAACCCCATGTGGAATGAACAGTTCCTTTTCCGGGTTCACTTTGAAGATCTGGTCTTTCTTCGGTTTGCAGTTGTTGAAAATAACAGCTCAGCTGTAACAGCTCAGAGAATCATTCCCCTAAAAGCTCTAAAAAGAGGTACAGTGTAGTTTGTAGTGATACCCTATGTCAGAATGGTCCAGCAGGTTCCTGAACTGAATCCTGCCAGGAGGGACACATGTTTAATCAGTTGGCTGTTGTTGGCGGAGCAAAATTCAGGCAGCATGCTTTGTCCTGGCATTGTGATGCTGATCTGATAGACTTCCTGAGAGCTGGAGGCTGCCCCTGACTTGTAAAAAGTCAGATCCTGTGCTGATGCAGAGACTGGGACATCTTGTGTGCAGTTGCTCTGATCCTGAGCTGTGTTTGTGAGGTTGTGTTCACCTTGAGACCTGCTGCTCCCTTAGGCAGCAGGGATTGGTTTCCTTCCCCACTTTCCTTTGCCCAAGAAACTGCTCTATCTGGAGACCACTGAGCAGAGGAGAATTACCCTTATTGCAGCCATGGCTGGAGGAGAGGTGAAGGAAGGGTGGATAAAGGAGAGAGAGAAATGCTGCATCATTAATTCTGCAGCACCTGGGAGAGGGAGTTTCCATATTGCCAGCAGCAATAAAGCAGAACTTTAAAAGTACTTTCACATTTGCTTTGGCCAGTTCTATACTGCACAATAATCCTAGCATATGAGGAGATTTGGCTATAGACACCTATTTTCCCAGTGAGATTTTGTTCTTGTTTCATTCATATTCTAATATTCAGTTATTTTATGTATAAATATATTGCAGATTTAGGGCAAAACAAAGGTAGGAGGCTGTATGAGCCACTCGGCAGTTCACAGCATCTGTGTTATGCTGTTGTACAGTCAAAGAGTGTTAATGCAGTGTTATTACACTGCTTTAAAACCTATAGATGTGGCAAGTATAAATATAGAAAATTTGAGTTTTCATATATGAGACTTGCATCCCAGGATGTGGCAAAGTACTTACAGAAGGGTTTTTTCTCTTCAGGCTATAGACATGTCCAGCTCCGTAACCTGCACAATGAAGCATTAGAAATTTCTAGTTTGTTCATAAACAGTCGGAGAATGGAAGAAAGTCCCTCTGGAAACACCCTGCCTGCATCTATGGTAATTTGATTATGTTCTTGTGAATGCCATGTATTCTTGTCTTGGTGACTATTATGGTCTGGAAACTTCTAGAACCAGACTCTTCAAAGATCTTAGTCCCTAAACTTGCACAAATGCCTGTAGTACCCTGATGCCAATTCTTTTGGGCTTCAGTGGAAGTAAGATTATCCCACCTGGCTCAGACTGTTGGAGGGTGAATCTTTTCAATGTCTTGCTTCTGGTGTATTCAGCTATAGAACTAGAACTAGCAGAAGAAGTGCTGGAGGAGGAGTATAGCTAAGCAGCAAGGTTCAGAGCCGCCTCATGCATTTCTTTATGCATGAATCATAAGCAATGCATTTGGGACCAAAAAAAAGGAAGATGTAAATTACCAATAAATTTAGGATAATGAGAGTAAAATTGAATTCTGTTACAGGAAATGATGGAGTCTGTATTTCCATAAATGTATACGTACTTATACATGTGCCCAATTATATGTACAAACATGTGTATGTACACATACAAATGTATGTTAATATATAAAAATGTGTATGTATGCATGCATGGATGGATGTGATTTTTTGTTGCTTTTTAAATAGCCACTGATTTTGGGTTCAGCACCTTTAAGCACATATATTATTATTTTGCTGATTCCTAAAGCCTATGTGTGCAGTGCATACATTGCAGATGTTACCCTCCTGTGAATACATGCCCAACACATATCTTGGTGAATTACTAGGGCAGAAGGGAAGAACATAAATGTTTTGGAGGGTAAAACGAAACCACAGATTTTCATCCAGTAATCCATAAACTGAATCCAAATACTCTGAGCTCAGCTAGAATGGATAATGAGCAGTGGAGGTCTGTCCTTTGTCCTGTGGCAGTTTATGTACTCCTGTTAGAAAACTTACTTTTTCTTCTTTCTCTTCAGTTTCAAGGCAAGGGAGGGTCTTTGGGGAGACTGGTTTGGTGGGTTTTCTTTTAATACCTGGATCTATAGCATCAGAGCCATGCATTAGCAGAATAGCTTTGCTTTGTCATGGTCCTTACACAGTTTCTGCTAAGCAACCTAAAAATAACAAACCTGTGTAAAGCCACTCAATAACCTGTTGAATGTTGCCTAAACAGTTGTTTAGTATGGGAGAAAGAAAAGCTGCTGTGACCTACAAAGTGACAATTCATGGAATTCCAGGCCCAGAGCCTTTCACTGTGTTTAATGTAAATGGAGGGACCACAGCTGCACAGCTTCTCCATCAGGTAAGTTGCACTCTGAATTGCAGACTCTTAATTGCAAGAATCCACACTAACATCACTCTGGACATTTGTCTCCCTTGGATTTCCCTCATGGAGGGTCATTGTTCATTCATCACAGCAAGGAAGTGATTTAGCAAAGTATTACTGTGGAATTAATCACATTGCAAACACAAAAGAGCATCAGTGAAATTTCCCAATCTTGGCTTCAGAGAATGAGTTTTACAATCAGAACATATTCTTTATTAGTATTTTATTCTTTGGACATATGCAGATGAGAAAAACAATGTTTCTGACCAATGGAGGCAGTGGGCTGTCCTTACAGCAAGGACAAACATTTCTACGCAATTCTTCAAACTTGAGCACCATAGGAATACAGAGTAAAAGTTAGAGGGCTAAGTTCATGAGTAGAAAAGCCACTTAGCTCAACAGGCATTGTTATTCTAGCAGTGGGAAAAGACTGTACTGTCCTGAGATTCTGAATAAAGTGTCTGGCCAGCCAAACACGACAAAAATAAGCTCAAAGAGTACTGACTTGTCTGGAGTAGTTCAACTGCTTGGCTAAAGAGAACAGTACCTTACCCTGGAGTAAAATATCTGAATAATAAATAGCTCATCAGAAATCTTGCCTGTACTGTCAGGATAGTTATTGATTCTTAAAGCCTCCTTGTTCATTCTCATTTATAACTACTAATTATGCAGTGTTTATATTTAGCTGCCTAATTGCTGTGTGTTTATTGTGGTCTCTCCTAGCTCTTGGCTGCCACAAAAGGCACCGAGTCATGTGCTGCAGACTATTTTCTGATGGAAGAGAAAAGTTTTATATCTAAAGAAAAGAGTGAATGCAGAAAACCGCCATTCCAGAGAGTGATTGGGCCTGAAGAAGGGGTAGTGCAGCTTTTGAACAGTTGGTTCCCAGAAGAAGGATACGTTGGAAGGATTATCTTTAAAACCCGAGAGGAAGTAAGTCTGTTTTATCTAAACTGTTATTTGCAAAGGTAGCTAAAAATAGCTGTTAGGACCAGGAAACAAAAGGGTGTAGTATTTGCTTCGCTATTTGGAGACTAATGTCAATGCTGCGTACATCATTTAAAAACAAACATAAATCTTAAGTGAAAGAAATTAGACTTTATGCACCTCTCTGACACTAACTTGACTTTACTCAGCTCTGGTACCAGCTATGGTGTTTAATCGTTATTGCTTAGTCAGCAGTTCAATGCCACTGGCTTACTGTTTTGACTGACAGGTCTAATTTAATGCAAATCGAGACATTGAGCTGATAGGACATTAATATAGAGATATTTAATATCAAAGGATCTTAGGTAACAGAACTCCAGATTACAATTACCACTCAATCAATTTAGATGCCAGCAACTTCTCTGTTCAGAAAAATTGGAATGGATTTTAATACTAAAGAAGTCTAAAAACCTCAAAAGATGATTAAATTATCAATGACAACCTAAAATAATTAAATAGGTGATTTCTACTAATTTAAAGGGGGAAGATTAAGTGATTACTTCAGTTTAAACTATGAGCAAAACATTCAAAGCTTGACAATATGCTACTGCCCAGGCTTGTGAGAGAAACAAAAAATGCAGGAGAAAGACACTTAATGATTTCATTTTCAGAGGCACTTCCACTGGTCAGTTCAGCAGGTACTGAAGCTTGTTTAGTCTGAACATAGAAATACATGCACACATAGGTTTATACACACACGGTTTACATATACAAATGACAGAGATGCTCTAGGATCGTTTAAAATGAAAATAAATATTTTAATGGATTATTTTTATGCAACTTTTGCTAAAACTGCAATTTCTCAGATTACCATTATTATTATGCAAATCTTTGTGTTGTTTTCCTCTATTTCTAGTATTTGGAGTATAAACCACTAGGTATAAATCTGTTTGTGGAAACAGTAGCCTACTTAATTAACTGCAATATTTATTTTGTAAGTGCACGTGACCACAGGTGTGTCACTGCCAAACCCCATTCTTTCAGAAAACCTGCATTAGAATCTCTCTTTGTATATGTGAAAGTCATGCTGCAGTTTTGTCCTGTGATGGTGGGACCTCAAAGCACTCCCTGTAATTTTGAGCCTTTCTGCAGATAGCAGCCTCGGATCTTGGAGCTAGAAACGAAGCTGCAAATTTACATGGAGAAACATGGAGCAGGCCCACTTGCAGGATGTGATACACAGCCCATATTTACAGCATATGAATTCAAGCTCTTTTACAAGGGGTTGGAGAGAAACGCATCATCTGAAAGAAGGTGCAGGGAGGAATTCTGTCTATAATGTGTGATAGTTGTTGAGCCTGACAAAGGACAGAGAAGCAGCTGCCTTCTTGCCCCACATGACAATGTTCACTCAGACTTCTTGCTGTATAAATTCTTCTGTCTTTAGTGCAGGGATAGGCAGAGAAAAGGACATGTTCTACCATCTCCCATCATACTGCTGCCATTACATTACAAAACATGATTTTGCATACGTAAGGAGATGCAAACATAAGGAAATGAGGATCTAAGTGACTGGTTTTGCATAATGTGGTATTATTCATGCCTCCATTCCGTGCCAACTATGAAAGGTATTTTAGACACTGTTTTTAGAAACACAGGTATTTGTCATCAGCAACAGTAGGTTGTCAAAACTTCTATGTAGAAGACTTCCATTTGATGAAATAAAAGCTGGGGCAACAGCACAGCATCCAATTTTCATGTGTAAAAACCATTTGTGACCTCCAGCTCTGAGTTACCTCTCTGAAGAAAATGAATTTGTTTCTCCTTTTTTCTACAGAATTTAAATGAGAGAAACATCTTCCAAGAAGCAAAGGAAGATGCAGCCATCAGCTCTGAAGATGACAGTTTCTTTGTTCAGGTACATGATGTTTCCCCAGAGCAACCCCGCACCGTCATCAAAGCTCCCCGTTTCAGCACAGCTCAGGACGTCATACAGCAGGTAAGCAGCAGGTTTCCATGTAGTAGGACTGAGGTTGGTTTCACGCAAGATAGGGTGGGGTTTGTCCTCAGCACTAGCGGAGGAATTGGTTCAGTAACCTGAATCTGAGGCAATGCTTTCTTTTTTGTCTTCTTTAATGCTTTTAAACAGACTCTTTGCAAAGCCAAATACTCCTACAGCATTTTGAGCAATCCAAATCCAAGTGATTATGTGCTGTTGGAAGAGGTGACAAAAGAGCCAGCAAACAAAAAGTCCTCCATGTCTAAACCATCTCAGAGGATTCTCTCTGATCAAGAGTGTGTGTTTCAGGCCCAAAGCAAGTGGAAGGGAGCAGGAAAATTTATCCTTAAGCTCAAGGAACAGGTTCAGGTAAAAGATTAAATTCTTTGCAGCAGGTTTTATAGATGGTGTACAATCAGCTTAATGGGAGCCTGTTTCCAGTGGGAGGGAGACATGACTGACATGAGGGTGGACAGGGAAAAGAGACTACAACAAAAAGAAGATTCCTCTTTTCTGTGCAACTTCCTTACTTTTTTGCTTTGCCAAACTGCATCAGTTACAACCAGCAACCTGATTCCCTCACAGCCTGCAAATCCTGTGACAACTTTTATCTTCTGCTACCAGCTTTGTTTTTCAAGATCTTCTGGCTGTGCATGCCATCCCTATCACAGGAAAGCAGAACAAATGGGCAGAACTTAACTACTGGAATAAAGTCCCTTTATTCCTGCCCAGTGAAAGAGTTCTGTTGCTTTATCACAGTCTTTGGAGAACAGCAGGAATGACGGACATGCCTGCTAGGAGAAAAGGCTGTGCTCTCCCTTCAAGCAGATGCCACCAACCCACAGCAGTTGTTGCTTTTAAGTAGCTGCCATAAACACAGATTTTTATATTAGTTTATACCAAATCTGCTAAACCTATCTTTGACAATGCATAATTTTCAATTAATTTATTTGGAACAATCAGAATGTGCTTGGATATGAAAGCACAGCCACATGGAATTTCAATAGGGAGGACTGCTTAGAATAGAAATATTTTAGGTGTTTTCATATTAATTCCATGTTTCACAGCTATGAACAGCCAGTTCGACCACTTCAGTGATGCAGTTTATTTTTCTACAGGCAGCACGAGATGACAAAAGGAAAGGCATTTCCTTTACCAGTGAGCTCAAGAAGTTAACCAAGTCAAGTAAGCAGTATCGGGGATTCATATCACCACCCCTGCAGGTCTCACCAGAGGGTCCACAGGGCAAAGATGAAAGGTCTGCATGCAGTTTGACTTTTAGTGACATTACGGAGTAACAACCACCACTGCCTACATGTCGATTGATTCAGGTATGAGATACTGACTCTAACTCCGAGCACTCATTTAATACATGATTTAAAGAGTACTTCTTTCAAAGTTGGAGTTGGTTAAACCATAGTGAGGTAGAAAGGACTGACAGGAAGATCCATACAAGGCTTACCCATTGGTGTGCATAGACAGTATGGTCTTCAGTTATTTATTGTGGCATTTGCTACAGTGGATCAGCATGGTGTGAAGATTGGAGTTTCACACACTTTCTCTGCCCATTTAAAAAACAAAACAAAACCTAAAATGTTGAATCCTGGTTGATTTTATAAGTACGCATTTTACTCAGCTAACTGTGCTTAAATAACGATGGCCTGTTAGTCTTTTGCCCTGGGTCAAAGTAAATAGAAGTATACAGCAGAACTTCTGTTATTAATTACATGCGTGTAATAAAATCATCAGGACTGACAATCTCCTTTTTAGTTAATTTTATAGTGTTAATTTCTCTCTGGCAATTTTGACAGAAATGTTTAAATATTTTTAATGTCCTTTCTGTATCTATTCACTTTCTTCCATCTTGCTTGATTCAAATCAATGAATGAAATACAAAACACTGTCCTGTTGTAACACATTTAATTTGCCATGGCATACACTAGCCAGATATTTACACAGTGCTACCGCAGCACTGAGGTATCATCTGAGAAGCTGCAGCTCACTGTAAATGAAGAATCTTTTTCATTGTTGACAATCCCACCCTATATATGGCCCATTTAAGATTACATTTTTTCCCATGTACACCTAATTATTAAAGCATTAGTTGAGATTCATTTTCATACTATTGCCAAATCATTAATAAAATTCAAGTAATATTTTCATTTGCAAAATATTTCAAATATGAAGGGACAAATTTCATACCCTATTTCTTGGCTACTATAAAACCCCTAAATCATCAAATCAGATGAATTGAAGGAAAGCAAAACAAATTACAGAAAGATCCCTGTCACATTCCATCTTCTGTGGTTTTTTATTTGTGAAACCTGGAATTTACATCACTGAATCCTTCTGCAGTGCCTTGGAAGGATCCTGCTGCGGACTGACTTGGTCAGCAATTGCGTGCCCTGGCCTATAGATGCTTAATACAGGCACTGCTGCTAGACTAACGTCCAGAACCTGGGAATCCTAAGTGGGAAGGCATGGATTGGAAAGATGCCTGTCAGCTATTGGAAGATTCTTCTATTCCTGTATCTTCACATCTGCAGGTTCTCGCTAGGTGGATGACGAAGTGCTCTTGGACTCTGTGCTGTAAACAAACGCGTGTCATCTCCCTCCCTTTGAAACTAATTTTAGCTAGTTGCCACTAGGAAACTGAAGGCAAAGAACCAGAGTGTTCTTTTATGTGTATTATATTAAAATAATGCACTTTTACCTGAAGATTTCAGTTAAACACTGTGTTAAGTGATTGTAAAGAGATTTAAATATACTGTAACTTCCTTTGCATTTCTTTTTAACTTTGGTGAATATACACAAAATGCTCAAATTATTTATGGTTTATCTACTTCCAACAAATAATGTACAATAGCTAAATGCACCTAACAGGTAGTGATACATTGACAAAGAACAACACTTTCTTCTTATAAATTCTAGTTTTCCAAGCTTGTGTTTAAAGAAAGAATATTTATTATCGTGTTCCAAAGTACATGCCATTGTATAATATATTTATCGTATGCTACTATTTAGAAAATGCAAAACTTTTACCTCTCTCTAGATTTAGAGGAAAAAAAATGTTTTAACTCTTCTGGTTGTTTCTTTTCAGCACAAGATGTTTAATACCCAAAACTGACCAAACTCAAATCAATGCATTGATGAATTTAATTAACATTTCAAAATACATTTTCCATACAGTAAGGAAGTGTCTTTTTACTTGTCTATTAAACCCACAGAGTATAAAGAATTCTTAGGCTATAACTCTTGATATTCTTGTTTACATAGAAACACTGTTGTAAAGTTTTATGTTTGCTGATTTGTCATTAATATGTTAGTTGTGGTTGTCTATTTTTTTTCTCCATGGGAGTTATTAACGTGTTTAGTTAAAACAGTCTGTACCAACCCACAGGGGCACAAATGAAGCAACTGCTGAAATCAGTCAGCACACTAATTTTCCACAAGGAACGTATCTGTACTGAAAGATTTGTTCTGTATACGTTTTGTCTCCCTAAACCAATTCCTAACGAAAGCATTTTGGTTACCTGGTGTGGCTAAGTCAAAAATTCCATGAATATAGGGAGTGATTCATGCACTCGGTTATTCAACATCAACTTTAACACTCCAGCACAAGATGCTGCTGCTCCTAAGCAAAAGGCTGCATCAGGCAAAGGACAGAACAGCAGTTGTAACTAAAATGAGGTTTACTTTTCATAGTGCAAGGATGAAAGGTAAAGAAGTTACAGGCAGTACTGCCATGAAGACCAACCTTCCTCCCCCTCTCCTCCCAATAAATAGAAAATTAAATAAAGCGAAGTTATTAACTGCCATATAAACAACCAGCAGAACCTGCATTGTGTCACCAGAAGCTATGAAGCCTTTCACTATGCTACAGAGAATTCCTACAAAGTAGCCAATAGCAAAGCAAAAAAGTGCCCCCTTGAGGTCATTTCCAGCTTTCAGGAAAAATAACCACAGGCACACAAAAGAAGTCAAGTTTCCCCATGGCCTGGCCCAGAGGCCAAACGCTCCCCACTGCTTATCTTCAGCACTGATGTAGCAAAAGAGTGCTTTACAACTCAGCAATATGATCCAATCAAACACCTCACCCCCTCGCTCAGCCTCTTCACTTAGGAATGATGAGTTCGAACCACACGGCCCCTGTAAGCATGAAGTACAACTCTCTCAACCAACCCCCACAGTACAAGCACCACACAAGACTGATACTGAGTAAAATGTTTGTTAGAACTGGGTTTTCCCATAGGTTGATAAGCTGTTTGCTTTGGACTACTTTGGAATTACTGGGAAATATTTACATCCATCTACTGCACAATTCAACTAATGCAACTTTTTAAATGTAAGTTTTAGTCTCTCTTATTTTAACACAGCAGCAGTGCCACATCACTAAGAGTTATTTCTTTTGATGTTTTTATGGCATTTTAGAAAAAAATACTTTCTATAGGGTTTGACCCTACTGGCTTCTTTTCTTAACATCACCTGTAGTACCATAGGAGTCTGGAAGACACACTTGCTAATTCATTAGAGTCAAATAGAAAGTTCTTACACCCATGTTACCATGCACTAATAGTTTCTTGCCATAGCGCCAAAAAAGAAGGAAAAAAACCTTTGGGAAAAAAAAACCCAACTTCATAGGTAGGTAGACAACTGGAATTGTGTAAGGCTAACTACACTGTTCCAGAATTTTCATTAATGTACACACACTGCTTAATTTCAAGTTTATATATTGGTAAATACCCAAGTATACTTTTGTTGGCATAATTTGATATATTTTGGGATGAAGCTGGAAAGGAAAATAGCATCCTTCCTTTTATGTTGGGTCCAAGCATCCTAATAATGAAATACACTTTTGAAGCATTAAACATTTTTGTTTGTTTTTTTCTTCTTTTGTGAAAACCCAGTTGAACAGATTTCATGTGCTGAATTACTGTTCCAATAGGAAAGGTTATTCTGCTTAGCCATAGATATTATGTCTGCAGGAATACCTGTCCATACATTCCTATGGCAAGACTGACAAAATAACTTTGTCCCTTTCTGTGCTTTTGGCTTGGCATGGACATCAATAAGGAGAATACACTCATTTTTATATGACAAATTATTTACAGGAAGCAACCTCCAGGATAAAGTTTGAAAGAAAGGAATGTAAATAACCAACACCTTCCAGAAACACACAGTTTCCAAGTAGTAGCAGAGCCTCACGCTCCACAGTTTACAGCTGAAAATCTCATGCTCTGTTGCCCATTGGCAAAAATAGAGCAGCATTTTACTCTATACTATTTTAAAACCACTGTTGCTTTTCTACCACTTCTGTATCTTTTCCTTGTGTAGCATTTGTTGCATGCAGGGATGTGACTGTATGGGATAGAAGCTGGGCAGCCACAGGTCCTGGTCACTCTGCAGTACTAACTAGTTGGTTTGCAGGAACTGAGGCACATCAGGAGGCACTTCCTACCACCTGAAGCTTTTCCTGTTTCTTTCTTACTGATCCCAAGTTTAGCAATTAGAATAATAGCAAATACTATGTCAGTTTTAATTTTGAAACTCAAGCATATTATTTTTATTGCTACAAATAGGACTAGATGAAGAATCTCAATATCCATCTTTAGAAAGCCATCTGCTTCTAGAAATCATGTGTCAAGAATTGAAGACTTTAACATGGAAATATCTAAATTCTTCAAGAATACATTCTCCTATGCTCATAGTTTGGCTTCAAAAAAGAACAGTTTTCTGGTAGCTTTACATGTCACCAAAAGGTTAAGTCTGCAGCTTCTGAAACTGAACTGTCCATTCTGCTTTAGGCCTCCAAATGCTTGCATTAACATTTGGTTTTTAATCACTGGCTCTTACTATTCCACTCTAAACCTCAGTTTTCTTTTAAAGTAGCCCACTAAATGTAACAATGGTGGCATTTCTTCCTGTCTGTGATAAATAATTTCAATAGTGGTAGACATCTGGCAGAGTAAGCACATTAAATGCAAAAATAAACAGCAGTAAATAGACTTTGCACCAATAGACAAATATGGTGTTTCAGAATGACTTAGTTATACAGTTGTCTTCCTCTGCCTCTTCATGCATTCTGTCAAAGTATTCTGACAATGCAGCATCACTATGTGCCAGTCTTTCTATTGTCTGAAAACTATGTAAAATGGGCAATTTTAAAAGTGACTTTTCCACCTGGACTATTTTCTCTTTGCCGACTTGAAGAATAAACTTGTATTTGTATATGTTGTAAAAAAAATAAATGGTTTACTATGTTGATGCTTTTTGCCTTCCTGAACTGAAAAAGTACTGGCAAGTGGTCACCTCAGAATTTTAAAGAATTTAAATCACATCCATGTTTGCAGACACTTGACAAAAAAGAACCACTCAGAAGTGATAGGAACGGCAATCTAACCAGACAGAAGCACATGTATTACATTGGCAGCTTTGTAATCCACACAGTAAAATACTTATTTTCTGTTCTATTTATAGATAGACATCTATTCCAAAAATGTTTGTGAATTTGTTAGCTACCTGAAATTTGGTGAACTAGCTTGGATAATACTAAAAACTAAAAAAGTGGAATTCAGTAACCTCCTTTTCATCAGAGGTGAAAGACCCCACCAAATGCAAAATCCTTTCAAGATGAGGGAAATGGTTAGGAGACATCAGAAGCAAAACAGAAAAACCCACAATCCATATGCCAAATCTCAAGGTATCTTAAACATCAAAGGAATCAAAATTATGTTAAAATTTCAAAAATATTTATTAATTTAGCAACACAACCCAGTGGTTTCTCAGAAATACATACATATACCTATGTTCTGTTAGAAAAATTAGAAAATATATAAACAAAAATACTAGAATGCATGGCTGCAGACAATTTTAAAATCATCTGGTTTTGTATCTTTTTTAAATTACTGATACGACTGAGTGCTCATTCTGGTTCCCAAGTTTTGAGAACATGATCTCAGTGGCTGGAACTGTGTGAAAAACTGCTGTTACATATTTTATGTGGTTCTAAATTCACACAATAACCCACCGGAATTCCTTTAATGGTGAGTGGAAATTTCTTCCAGCCAGTCTTTCTCTGTAATTAAGAAGCCAACTGAACATGACTGACAGATGTATCTACAACAAGGATGACTCCTTCAAGTGTTTAGCAAAATCCAAGAGCTTTTGAACAACAGTCCCACTGCAGTATTGTTGAAGCTGGTTGTTTAGCTCTTCATCTATAAATGAATCCACTTGTGAGAATGTGTCCTGAAAATTACAAAATATTAGTTCCATTACTAAACAAGGCCAGTATGTGTTTTCCATGCATAGCTTAAATTAGCAGTTATGTCCATTATAGCCACCTATGGACAGTCTCTTCTTTCTGTTACCTAAAAGAGCTTGCGAATTTCCTTAATCAAAAACTAAACAAATGTCTCTTCTATCTGTTATTCTCAGCCTTGTTCCCTCAGAGCTGATAACATAACACCCCAGCAGGGCAAACACGTTAAGAAGTCATTCCAAAAGGACAAAGTAAGTAGAAATACATTTTCAGAAAGCACTTCTCTACAATGGAAAAAAACCTCTGTGCTCTCAAGGCTTTAGCTGAGTTACAAACTAAAGGCACGAAAAAGGTTAATAAGTTAGATTTTCATGAGGAAAAATTAATGATCACTTTTTAAAGGACAAACCACTCACTGGACATTTAATGGAGATTGGATGTGGAACACATTCAGTGCTAAGGCTCTAGAAAGTGTTCACCCGTTTCTCCTATTTATACATTCACTCTTTGTTCCTACACTTTAAAGCTGTAATGTGACATTAATGGGGATAAGTATCCTCCTACTGAATCAAAGGCTCTGGAAATCCAGCTGTCCTGCCAACTACCCACACTGGGGAAAGAATGCTGGTTCTTTATTACTGCTTTTTGAACAAACATTAGTTCATCATTACAGAAGAGGGACGAGAAATCTGCACTGAACCGTTGCATAAGATAGATAAGTAACAGCTGCCATATTTATCTTGCTACATTAACTGATGCTACGGGAGGTGGAACTATGCATACAGCTTTTTCTTCCTTCTTTATGGCCAGTGCTATATAATGCCAGCAAAAAAAAAAAAAAATACTTGAAACAGCAAGTGCAGAAACCAGAAAGCCAAAAGAAGCGTGCAAATGCCTGGGCACTGCACAGTGAGCCAGCAGATAGATATAAAGCTACATTGGCATACTGTGGTTAAAAAAGGGACACAGAGAGATGAAACAATACCTTCCTTCTGGGTGTTACTGACGCAACAGGAGGATTAAAGGTCATTCCTCTCATACTGTATGCCTCAAAATGTTCTGTAGCAGGCCTACAGCAAAAACCACAGTGAAAGAACAATGGTATTAGACACATTTTCAAATAATCTATCACCAAATCAAGAGCAGATTTACACACACACACACACACACACACACCCCCCATTCACACCCTCTATCATACTTTAAGAGAACTCCTCAGAGTACGGAGCATCACCTGGAAAAGGCTGGAAGTCAACAAGCTGGAAAAGAATACAAGTAAAAGCAAGTAAAATGTGTTTAAATACTGAGTTGGAGGATGGAAGAAAACTGTTCTATTGGCTTGCAAGAGCTCCAAGCAGTCACTGCTTGCCCTGTACAAGCAAGTAAAAATAAATAAAATACATGGATAAGTTATTATCTAGCTGATCCAACCTCCAACAGTTCCTTACCAAAGAGTTTTATGAAAATCAAGCAGCCATGGGAGAAGAGGGAATACTGTCATCACATGGGAAAAGAACTAGTTAAAAGACAGGAAACAAGAGACAGGAGATAAATGAATTTTTATCCTGTCAAGAAGAACCTATGGATTTCCACAATGTCTGTGCCACGATATGTGCTTTTCAACACACTCAAATACTAGCTGGAGGGTATCAAATTATTTGTGGCAGTAAGAATGAGCTGCCTGTAAAGAACTGCAGACAGTCTGTATGAGGTGATCAGTAAAAAGGCAAATGAAATTTAGTGTGGAAAAAAACACAGAAAAGCAATCTCAGCTTCACATAAAAAACAACAGGCTCTGAACTGACCACTGCCACTTAAGGAAAAAATTTTCTTGTTATCTTGTTATGGCAGATACTTTCCTGGGATTTGTAATCTTAAAGCTGTTTGGAGTTGAAAAGAAACAGAGAACAGAAAACAGTCATATCAGTGTATAAATCCACAGATCACCCACATCTCAAATACTCCATCTGAGTCTCCAATTTCCTCATCTTGAAATACTTGAATTGGTAAAAGTTCAGGAAAAGGCAACAAAGATGATGAAAAGTACAAACAACTCCTGTTTGGGCCACATCTCTTTGGCCAGAAGGTGTGAGGCATCCCTGCCCATGGAAGGTGGGGTGGAACTAGATGATCTTAAGGTCCTTTCCAACCCTAACTATTCTATGATTCTATGATAGAGGTCTATCAAGTTATGTGAGCCACAAGAAGAGTGTATTCAAGCAGACTGTTCATTTCACCTCCCAGAGCAAGAACCAGGATGGTTGTTCTTTTGTTTTAACATACTATGGACTTTACACTGCAACTTGGTTTCCAGTTTACACTTGACAGCCACAGTTCAGTGATCCTGATCCATATGCACATCAGGGCTGCTACTGAGGAAATGCAGCTATTTTGCTCCCATGGGAAGAAAGCACACTGCACTTCCAGATTTTTACCCTGGTCACAGCCTGGCAACAAGCTTTAAAGGAGAAAAAAAAAGGCAGCCAACATTCTGTAGTGGCAGAGGAACAAAGGAAGTGAATTTGAAGAACAAAATCTTTCATTTTATGTATAATTATTTTTTGGCATTCCTTTAATAAAGTATGAGCAACAGCTTCTTTTCAGGCACTATTTTTAAAAATAGAACTCTCTGATAACTCACCTTTGGCTCAAATCAAGTGAAAGAGCTGCTGAGCCTTCAGTTGGAGCTCCAGCAATAAGGTGAGCTGCAAATTTCTGCACTGTTGGATGATAGTGTCTCTGAAAGAAGCAAAAAACCGAGAGATAAGGGATAATGTATTTATCTACGGATACCAGCATTTATTTCCATTTTGTCAGGATGGCAGATTCTGCTTCTGTTTTAGGCAGAAAAACTGAGCTCCACAAAATCAGTAAGTTTCTGGGGTTAAGTAAATGAGAACACCCAGTCATACATTTATTCACTAGCACATCATGCTGTGAAGGTAACTCTCCACAGTTAATCTAGTTCCTAGTCCCAGAAGGCAGGAGAAAGGGCACAGAAGCCCTCCCCATGCCCCAAACTCTGTACGCTGGCTGGAATAACAGATCAAGGTGTCAGCTGCATGAGAACCTAACAGATTGAAAAAGTCTCCAAAGGAGTCTTATTAGGCAACCTGCAGTAAGATCCAGTGTGGAGCTACCATAGGGGATGTAGAACATCCCCTTTTGAGCTCAGTCTTACCTTGTATCACCATGCTGCTCTTCCTTTTTGTACAGAATGGGCTCATGTGGGCCAGAATTGATTGGTAAACCTGTAGACCCATGTTTGCTATTTGGGTTAACCATATAAACATTTAGCACCTATTTAGTGCTGACCTTTATTTCCCGAATCACTCAGCTACTCACTGACCTGCAATAAATGCAGTTCCCATAGAGCTGTGTTCTGAGCATTGCAATGTTCTGGTTCATCTAGTTCTGGAAGATAAACTCCACTGCCTTGGGATTCATTGTCCAGTAAGAGGTCCATCCTTGGGAAAGTCTACAACAGAAAAAAAAAGGACTAAGTTGCTAACATTACATATCCAGTTCTAGCATGGTTAAGTCAAGTTCAGGGAGGGCCCATTCCATGTTATTCTGTATCAGTAGTATTTAAGGATCCTCAGTTTTCATCATTCATGCTTAAAAAGCTTCAAAATATTTTGCATAAAATCAGTGTAAAAAAATCCAATACCCTTTAACCAGTAAGCTAAAAGTTCCAACAAGTAAAACTTACTTGCATTAATATCCTGTTTGTTGCCAAGATCCCAACACTGGAATTTGGAAGTACATGAAGAGCAAGCGTGGAGAGTCGCTTTAGGAAAGCGAGAGCTCGTTGCTGGGAAACTTGCTTTCTCCGCTTGGCAAACATGACATCCAGGCACTGGAGCACAATCCCTATGTCATCATTGGTGCCACCTCAAAAACAGGATTTCACACAAAAAGTAACCATTTTGAGGAATGTGCAGCTAAATACTCTGTCACCAACTGTACACTGAAACCTAAGAAACAGCATGAAATTAAGGGGTTGAAGCACATCACTAATGTGATACAGACATAAGCATTCACCCTTTTTTGGCAAAAATAGTCCAGCTTTGAACAGAACAAGTATATCATTGTTTCTGTGCTCCTTTCTAAGAAAATACTTGCTCCATCAAAAATGTCTAAACTTGAAAAGCAGTTAGTGTTTTAATCCTAACTGCATTCATGAGATCATCTGCTATAAACTGTTAAATGGTACAAAGTTTCAGTCTTTTGCCCATCCAGACTTGTAGAATACTTTTTATCAACCTTTCCTCTCAGTGAATACACATTTATTAAGTTAATGAAAATAATGTTTATTTCAAACTTTGCAAGTATACTTTTTCATTAACTATTTGGCTTCTCAGAATTATTAGAAAATTGAGATTTGAAAATTCAAACATCAGAATTATAAACATCAGAAATATAAACCAGGTATTTTAGAAAACTGATGTTAAATTAAAATTATTCTTTAAAATATGTAAGAAAAAAATAAGAGATCGGTTTTTTTAACAGCAGTTAAAAAATTCTCTTTTTTCTCAAACTCTTTCCCTAGCAGAAAACAATTATAAGGGAGTCGAAGAACTTAAACTGTGGACAGGATAAATGCTTATCTAAGACCACATACTTGGCATTCCCTAATGAAATAATTAGAACCTGTTACCATGCATTGCAATAATACTTAATAGTATTTGCACTGCAATGGCACAATGTGCAATTTGAGAAAAAAAGTAGATTAAAGCAGACAGTAACATTTTCAGAAGGTAGATGTCTTAAAACAACTGTAGTTTATTAACATTGCATTAAGGCTATGATACCAAACAAACAGAATAAACATTATCTAGGTACAAACTGAAAATAAGAATCTGAAGTTACCTGCATGTAGGCTGAACAGTGTCTTGTAAAGATGTGTGTAGAATTTCATCGGATCAATGTTAAGAACATCACCTATTAAAATAATCCCAAGTAAATACATTTACTCCATTAATTATCAGACATTATTAAATAAAAGTTTGTTTCCCAAGATCTCTTACCTTGACCAGAAAGTATATGGAAAGCACTGAGAATGCAATGAAGACTCTCACGGTAGCTTAAACTCTAAGAATACAAAACTGAGTAAGTACCCTAAAGAACACAATTTTAAGAAAACTGCAGTGAAAGCAAGCTCAGCTTACCCCAGATGCAATAAGCGAATGAAGGACAACCAACAGGTCATCAAAAAATTCCACATTTATGAGATGAGCAAACCTTGAATAAAAGAGAATTTTACTTTTAAGCTATAGACATTATCTGCAAACTCAGTTCAAAGTACTTTGAATTGCCAAAATCTGAAGTTTAAAAGCAAAGCTAAATCAAATGCTGAACATCTATTACCTTAACATAGATGGATGACTCAGTGCCCAAGTGCTAACCACAGCTTCCCTACAGCATTAGATACATGCTCATATTCTTCAGAAAGTAATCAGACAAAATAACAGAATCATGTCACATCCTGTTGGGTTTGCATCTCATCAATTCTATCATGGTGAATTTAACATCATTAACATTGAAATGTGCTTAGAAATAAGTGAAAACTTCAGCACAGAAATAAAAGAATTTCAGCACACTTGCCAGACACCATTTTTTGTCACTGCTTATAAACCCCTTTCAAAATCAAAAATCCCTTTGGTGCCTCATGTCTTAGTTCTAACACACACAAAAGAAGGTGGACTTGGTTCTTACTTTGCAAGACCTTCTAGCACAGCTGGCAAAAGCGGAGACTTCTGAGCTTTCTTCAAGATTCTAAAGTAAGTGACAAACACAATATTCAGGGTCTCTGTATGCTAGAGAAAGAAAACAAAATCAAATAAGTATTTGATAAGCATGTAAACCAGATATTTCTACTTAAACTCAACTGAAAATGCTTCTCTGTCCAAGCCTGCACTCAGGCCTTCCAAGCCAGTCCTGGCACTGCCATATCTGCTCTTGTCATGCTGAAAAACTGAAGTCCTGCTCTCCTGCCCCCTACTTTGTCCCCTCACACTCTCTTAGCTAAACAGCCCCTCTTCCCCCTTGTCCATGCTAGTCACACTCCTCCTTTGCCTAAAGGACACCCTGAGACTGACAACAGCCATTTCATAGTGTCACATGGAACATGGCACCTGGAGGACATTCGTCAAAATGGATTCAAATACCTTCTTATTTTTTTGCAGAGCACAGAAAGAAATAGAAATAGGAAAACAGAGTTTACTAAAACCTAGACCTCTGGCAAAATGTTTGTAAGCTGCCACCACTACCTAGAGGTGTGGAATGTTAGCTGGGATGGAGGAGAGACACTTGGTTACTTGGCTGCTACTTTGTAAAAATAGGAAAATAATTTCTAAACTACTTACCAGCTTCAGTTTTTTTTCTTTACTTTCTGATGCTTCTGCTTCCAAGAGTTCTCGTTCCAGCTTCTCTTCTGCTTTCTTCCACTGAAAACACCCAGTTGATTTTAAGACAAGAGATTACATGTTTCCAACCAACCTGAATATCCAGGTTCCAAAGATACCCAGATCAAAAATTTTTCATGCTTGGTGTGTTCCCTAAGTCACACTGTGATGCTACAGGGTAACCAGCTAAGATGTATCCCTTCCTATCAGAAGCAACTAATCAAAGGTATTATCAACACCAGCAAGAGAAAAAAATAGGAAGATAATTAAATTCCTTGTAGAACCTCATAAACTTTCAATGCAAAGACTAATCACTGATGCTGACAGATAATGGCAACAGAAGTGCAATCATTGCTGAACAAATTGCTACATAAAGCCAATGCCACAGAGCATGAGAAAGGACAGGCCATACCTTTCTTTGCATTCTTGAAAGATTTTTCCTTTTCTCTTTGTAAGTCATGAACTTTTTCTTTGGTGCAATGTCTTCGGAATCTTTTTGTAATTCTACTTCCTTAATTCTTAAGTGAAGAAATACTTTTAGCACCTATTGTAAAATAAAATAAATACAATAAAAGGTGATCCAAAACGGAGGAATGGAGGGTAAGAAAACCTTAGTTCCATTCCAGCTAGTAGGCTCTGCTGGTCAAAGGTTCTTCTGTTTACTTCCATCCTGTTCCTTTATACCTATGTATCACATCTCTGCACCCAGTTTGTTCCCCAGCACTGTCTATTTGTACCATTCCTCCACTTGCCTCTCAGTTCAGGTCTCCTGACTTAATCCACATCTCTATAGAGATCTGACCTCCTCCCAGTCTCCTTCCCCTACCCCATATATCTTTTACTAACCCTCTGTCTCAGCCCACTCCTAACCTGGCTGTGTTCTGATCAAGTGAGGAAATTCTGTTTGCCTGTAGCTAGCAGCTGCACTAACTTTCAGATTTTTTTTAAACCACTGGCAGAAAATTCTGTAGTATAACAGAAAGACTCTTACCTCAGGTCTGACATCATAATTTCTACCTTTCACAAGGCCAGAAATTACTTTCACTACACCAAGTGAAGCATAGCCCAACTTGTCTTGTTTAAAGAGCTTCTTAACTGCCTCACAGCACAGTTCAGAGATCTGAAAAGTGAATTCAAAGAAATTCTTCTGTAAAGCCAAGTCCATAACAGCTCACTGCTAATGGTGATGGTATTTACTAATTAGAAAGTGGATACAGCCTTTAAAATAGGAAAAGATGCCCACAAGATCTGGATATTGAGGATAAAGTTCAGAAATAGATTATTTTTCATCCAAGACAAGAACTGTTCCCCTAATCAGAAAATCACCTACCATTTTTGATGCATCATTCATGAGTGGAACAATCAGAACAATAATGTTATTGTGGAAGTTAAAGTGGGGTAGGGCCACAAGCAGCTCACACAGACACTTCACTGCTATTTCTGCCAGACCTTTATAGGCTTTTAATGAGATGACATTGCTTTTCTTCAACTTCCTTTGTTTCCAATCTGCACAAAATATTTTTAGTGATTACTGCTGAGAAAGGAGCGGAGAATCTAAATATTTACATTTTTAGCTATTGCAGGCATTCTCCTGCATAGTTCATACAAGTAATACTTCAAAGACGAGGCAGCATTCAGTCAGAGGAGGTAAACTGTGATGCCAGAAGCAACTTTGCATTTACTACCAAAAAAAGAAGGAGAAGTGCTGCCTGTACCTTTAATTGTTTGCTCCAGATTTTCCAAGTAAAATTTATACTGGCTTACAAGGCCTTCTTCAAATTCTCTCAGTTTCTGAGTTTCTTTTTTAACCTGTAAATATTAATAGAAATTAGATTTTATTCAGAGAGCTAAATGCTGAAATTTGCCAGTGGCAAAAAACAAAATAAAAAACAAACCAGATTTTAAAACAGTTCTCAGATATCTAAGTAGTAATGTTTTTTCTGGACGACATTCCTAGAAATATATTAAAAGTACAGTATTTCTACACATTTCTATATACATTCTTAGGCTCAGAGGGCCTTTTCCAACTAGGCCTATTTCATTTATGAAGACCAAAGTACAATTTTCAACTAGATGTTATTTTAAAGCCTCTAAACTGCACTACCTACATTCAAGAAACCTTCTGATGAATTGGTTAAAATCAAGCTCCAGAGAACAAGTTACTCTGAATTTCTTCAGCAAATTATTGAGCGTATTTCAAAGAAATTTGTGCCAGTTGGGTAACAGTGATGCCAAATTTGCTTTCTTTATAGTTCCCTTCAGTGTGATGCAAAACAACATCTTATTGCAAGGTTTATGATGAAAGTCACCCAGGTTTGGTACACTACTTTCATCACAGGTTTGGTATACAACTTGCATATACTATTTTTTTCCTCTATTAATAATCACCAGCAGATTACCTGAAGGAAGTTACTTACTGAAGTAGTTATTTACTGAAGGAAGTACATAAAAATAAAAGGTTTAGAACAAAGACCCTAGAAGTGTCACATTTTCCAAATTCCCACAAATAATTATTTGTTACCCTTTGCTCAAAACTTTTAATTCATATTAACCAAATCAGTACTGGTATTTGGCCTAACTAAAAGATCTGAACAACTCACAATACTCTAGGATGAAATCTGATATTTCACCTTGGTAGCCTTTTCTGCTTCAGTCAGAGGCCGGATTTTATAAGAAGGCGCAATATCTTTGAACACCTCCATCAAAGAAACCATGACCAGCTTCCGAACAATCACAGCCACATTAGGATCCTGCTCCATCAACATGGCACGCAGCTCCTTCAACTTCTTAATCTGATTAACACAGGAGGCAAGTCAACTGAAGATCACTCAAAAACCAACGTACATTTTAGCAAAAGCATGCCACAACAAATGTGAAAGCTAGTTAACTCAGCAGTCAGTCAAGATTCAGCACTACATAATAAGGCAAGAAATGCTAGGAATACCAATGAAATCTTTATCTTAGGAATGTTCAAACTATACTTGCATAGGATTATAGAAAATAATTAGCATATCCTGAAGCACTGAGAACTACCAGATACCACCCTGAAATCAGAGCTTAAATAAGAGTCAAGACTAAGGAACAAGGTAGTCTGGGTAGGAAATACCAAAGACAGTATTAAATGTAATACTACAAATATTCAGAGGGACAAATTACTCTTGAACAGAGCACACACAAAATCACTTGGATCTTTATCCAATTCAAATCCTTTATACCAGTCAGAGTTGGCATAAATATTCAAATCCTTTATACCATAGTAGAAGTTTCACTGCCACCCCCTAAGAAGTGATATGTCTTCCTTAAAAAGTATCCTAAAAAGTGACATTTTTCCTTATTCTACACATGTATTTTTCTGCTTTTATTATTATTTGGTCACTTCAGACCGTTACTGACTTACTGCACACACAGAGATGCATGTCAAGCAAATGCTACATACACTGTTATCTGGATCAGACAGAATGGCAGATGCTAAGGCAGCTATGTGCATCTTCCTTTCCTGCAGCTTTTGTCTCCTTTGAGCAGCCATTTCTTCAGGAGTGAGAACAGGCAGGGGCTCTTCATTAATGTCTAGCACAAGGTGTGAGGGAGAGAAAAGAGGGTTACTAGAGAAGGAGCTTAACAAGTATCACATCGCAAACTACATTTCTAGCTACCAGATTTCAGAGGGGACTGCAATAACCCCACACAAAAGTTAACACATGCAGTTCCACAGTAAAGGTGGAGATTAATTTTTGGTCCACTCCAAAATCTTATGCTTACAAAAAGAAATGGACCAAATGTTTTTAATCGGCAAAGAGTATTCCCTAAGTATAGTGGGAATATATAATATATGACTCCAACTATGTCAAGAAACTACACTGCTCTGCAATTTGAAGCAAATTATTCAGCATTCACTTATTTTTTTAAAAAATACCATTGTGTTGTTTGTGTCTTCTGAGTATTATTTTGCTATAAGTATGTCCTACCTCAACTTTAGATTATATTTAGAAAATAATGAAAGAAAGCAAGCTCTGAATCACTGCTGTGCTTTGGGGGCAACATGGTAATGAACCCATTCAAAAGCACTCTAAACAAAATACATTTAAATTACAAACTTCCTTAGGGAATAGCAAAATACTCTTCAGATATGTCAGTGATTTGGAAAGACAAAAAAAAAACCCAAAAAGCAAACACGATGTTTTATTACCCTCTGCATCCTCCATTTCTGTGTCCTCTTCTTCACTCTGTGCACCACTGAGAACTGTAAAAACAGAGTGTCTGGTGACAAGCATGTAATTAACACCGGAATTTTAAAAGAATAAGTTATTTACACCTAAGCTACTATACCAGTTCCAGAATCTGCGTCTTACCTGGCTTTTCCACAGACTGGGGGATAATGCCACCCTTGTCTTTGATGGGAAGCAGATGGATGAGTTCTTTTTCTGGCTCAGTTTGCATACGCCTTGGCACCTTCTCATATTTTTCAATCACACTTTCATGCTTTCGTTTTTTGATGTGAGCAGGTTCACTGAAAAATATAAGGCAAACTAAATGAATTAGCTATCTAATTAGACAAGAACCATGCATGACAGAACACTAGCTGGATTAAGTGTCCACACTTAATGGCTGATCTTATTAAATGGAATGTTTGAGTGTGTTCACCACTGACAGCACCCATCAGCATTCAATCAAATTGTGTTAATGTGTATCTGCATAGGATGTTTGAATTCAGGACAATACAATGTTTCCTATCTCCTTTTTACAGGAAACTAAATGTGAAATGAAGAAACACAAAGTGAGATTATTGGCAGGTCAGCCAACTCTGTGAATTTTGAAACACTGGCATATGACTGCAAACACACACACGTAAAGTGCTTGCACTGATTTTTCAATTTACCAAAAAAATCAAATGGTGCAACTGTCTGGAGTGTAAGCACACTGTGAAGTGCGTTATCTGTTCATCTTATTAAAAAACTAAGGCAGGGATGAGGAATCACATCAATTTCTTTTGAAACTAGACTAAATTATTAATTAGTAACTATAATCAGCATTAACAAATTAATTTGCATTTGAATTAGGAAAAAAAATAGCTAGAAGGAATGCGCTCTCTTCTTGAAAACAGTCAAAAATGCTTTTGCTCATTTCAAAATTTAGCCTGAAACAACCACTTCAGGACTGAAGAAAACTGAAGTTTACAGAGAAAATTAAAACCAGCCTTCATCAGCAAGGCATACTGATTCTTTTCACAGTCATCAAAAAAGCTAAGTTAGGATTTTCAAGCAGTCATATAGCCAGACTACTCTGCACAAGCATATCTGCAAAGACTTACAATTCTACAACTAGAAGCACTATCCTTTTATGTACTTCATTGCGAACTCTACCTTGCTCCAGAAAACTGGTTACGAATTTTTTGTATGAATTCTTTGGTGCTGCATGTGTTTTTACAAAAATTTGGGGTTTGGTTTGTTTTGGGTTTTTTTACAGCAATCTGTGATGCAATATAGAAAGTATAGGGGCCCAAAGCCCAGAAAACATCCAGATACTTGAGGGAGGGAAGAGGGGGATATATATATATGGATCAAAGCATTTCCTTCAGTTTGAGAAATGCTACTCATCTCACAGACAGAGACCTCATAGGAAGGAACACTGTCCAGAAACAGTATCCTGAAGGTCAGGCAAAGCAGGTGAATGCACTGATACACATCAGTACATTAATAGCATATGTACCGACAGACTAAGGAAACACTGAACTACAAAGAACAAAAAGACTGAAAGTGACCTCCTGACATATGTATTATATTACATATTAATTACATATTAACCACACAAAACTGAATTGTTACAAAAAGTAGACATCACACAAACACTCACTTAGAAGAAAGATCTCTGGTTAAGAAGGATGCTTTTAGAGACAAATCCTCCATTAATTTTAAGTCATCTTCATCCATCATGTCCAGTGGAAGAGCATCTTCTTCCTCTTCTTCCCATTTTTCAGCTATTTCACAAGATGATGTGACCAAAGTAAGATCCCATATGTATATTCAGACTTGAAAGCCTAACCCTGACTACACTTGCAAGACCATTTTATGTCTTACTTCAACCTGGAGATCATCAACCTTCATGCACGTATTTTCTGTTATCCCAGAAAACTGCCCCTTTATTGTAACATCCAATAATTATTCCAATAATTGGGAATTACTTCCAATAATTGTGAAATCCAATAATTGTGACAGCAAACACATTTCTACCAACTGTCAGATCTTGTTGCCCGAATGGCAACGATATTTTTTGTACTCTTTCTTCCCTTTAAACAAAACCAGCAATTATTTGTTTACAGAAACTGCTTCCATGACACTAAATTTTACAAGATGAAGCAGGGTCAGGTTTATAAGGGTATTTAAAAACTCTTATAAACCTTTTAACTTATAAAAATAACTCAAAGCAAACACTTACCTTGATTTTTCCTGCATTCTTCCAATGGAAAAGGTTTTTTAGAGATAGCATCTCTGACAGCCTCCCTTAGCTTCTTCTGTTCTTTTCGGTACTTCTTAGCAGCACTCTGCTGCTTGTACTGTTTATTCTTTAATTTGTTGTCAAGTTTGATTTTACTAGTTCTCAGTAACTTGCGAAAGCTTGGAACTCGTTTTGTGTTTTTTCTCTAGCAAACAAACAGAAAACTACAAGTAACTGAAATGTTCATGGCCTTTGTGAAATTTATTTCACTATTTCAGATCTCAGCAAGTTCACATTTCTATCAGGAAACAGTATGTTTCTTCCAAACAGGACCAGTCTGTTAGTTCCCAATTTACCTGTGTTACACTTCTGAGAAGAAATACTGGAAAATAACGTTTTACAGCAACATTCTTCAACAACTTCTTTATTAAACCCTATGCCTATCATTTTTAGGCACATGAACACTCAAAAATACAGTAAACAGATTGTCAGGGCATGGTTCTTCGCTCTGTGCTCCCACTGCTTCCTCTTCAGGAAGCTTATCTTCCCCAACACACTATAATGCACAAAGTACAAAACCATAGCCTAAGACAAATGTCCTCTTCCTATGCTGAGCCTTGGCTCTCTCCTGGCCCACCTGATCAGTAGCTGCATAGACGAGATGAGGCTGCCTTACTGCAAGAATCACAATAATCAATACAGGCACCCTGTGCCAAAACTGCAAAACACTCCTAAGGGTTTTCAGGATGTAAAAGGATATAGCAGAGCTTGGGAGGGGGCATGGAAGGCAAGAGCTGGTAGGAGAAAATAGGTCTCTTTAGTAAGAGAACAAGTGGCTGGACCAGTGTGGGGGCTCCTCGAATGTGGAATTTTTATCACTTCACCTTAGCTTCCGCTTTTAGTTCTGACTGCTGCAAAAGGGCTGAAGAGCCAGAAACAGCACTAACACTTGCCCCATGCCACAAACACAACACGGAGCTACAACAGCTACAGACAGCAATGCCCCTGCCCAGGAGCCACCTAGGGGGGGCGCTGCTTTCTCCTCGCGGCGCCACCTCACAGCCCAAGAGCATGTGGGCCGGGCATGCGGGGTGGAGGTTGCTGCCCGCTCTAGGCAGCCCGCATTTACCGTCCGGCCACCGATACCCGGAGTTTTGTGGCTTCCTCCAGCCCCAGAAGCACCGGAGAAGCTGCCCGGTCCGGGGGCAGGCGGAGCCAGCACACGTAAACAACCATCTCCCTAGGAGGAGAGGCCACAAGGCCGCCCTCCGCACGGGCTGAGGCGCCAGCCCCGCCACATGGACCCCGACAGGCGCGCCCCGTGGCAGCGGGAGGCCCGAACACCGCTCCCTCCACCCGCCGCCTCCCACCACAGCGTCCTACCGACTTCATGGCGGCTCCGAACGTGTGCACCGCCGGCGA